>JANHGN010004997.1:0-26397 GCA_024605025.1 Megaceryle maxima | reverse complement strand
CTAGGACAGACGATCCAATTGCGCAGTCGAATCCATCAGCCCAAGTCCACGCTGTGCCTCTGGTCCACAGGAGCAGCCACCTCAACAGAGAAAACATAAAACAAAGCATGTGAAGCATTTTTTCCAGTCACTGCTCACCTTGTGATAAGTCGGGCAGCTATCAGACACTTTCATGGGTTGATTTAACACATCAAAAAGGGAGAAAACGGGGGGTGGGGGGGGGGAGCAAATAATTTTCTTCCACCCTACTGAATTTCATGAGCTTACAAATGGGTCGTATAAGCTCGAACATCATTCTTCTCAGAATAGCAAACCATTAGATCAGCTCAGTTCCCTGAAGGCTACAAACCCCACTGCCCCCCAGATTTAAGCAGAGCTGTTAGTACCTGCACATCACCTTAGCTTAGGAGTCTACAACAGTTTTGTAGGCAGCAAATTAGATTGGGAGGGTGGGGAGAGGAGGGGTGCAAATCTGTTTAGCTCCAATTACAGTAGGAAGTTGACTAACTTGAAGCAGGATTATCTAAAGGACAGCCTTTATTCCAATAGATATATTAAGCAATTATAAGATAATGAAATAAGCAGCTACAGGATCGGGTTGTGATAAGTTCATTTCAAAACACAGGTTTGTTTCGCAAATCCTGCTACAGATACAATGTAAACAGAAGTGGACACAGTTTTATGCTTTGTCACTCAAGACAAGGAAAAGTGCTTTTCACATAGTCCACGTGGTCCAGAGATCTGACATTCCTGTATAAAACTGTGTCAACATTTAACTTAAGCTGACCAGGGTGGGTGAGACAACCAGCAATGAGAGAGGCCTGACATTTGTATGGCAGCTCCTCTCTGTTCAATCCAACCTCAGCAGGGGATCTCAAGCCTGGCACCCCAAGTCACTAGTTAATTCTCCAAATTATGGCTAGTATTTGAAATATGCAGATAAAGAAATAAATCAGAATTAATGGTTTATGGGACTACTCTTTCATGCCCAGAGATTGCTGATCCTGGGTTTTCAATTTTCTGGTGCTAATACTAAAGGCATTTATTGGCAAGCATCTGTCAAATATTTCATATAAATTTAACCACATACCTAATCTCTCTCTTAAGAAATCAACTAATACTAAATATCCTTATGCCAGTTTAAGTAGTTTTGAATACTATAAACTACACTTTATCACATGCCCCTGGACAGAGCTATCTGATTTATGGTTCTCTGCACACAAGAAATCTCCACTTTATTTTTATTAAAAGACTGTTCCACAACAAGAAGCACAAGACATAACTACACCTCCAGTTAACCATCAAAAAACCTAAGCAACTGAACACACAGGTCGAGTCCTCTTGGTACAAGAGACTGGCAATATAAAAAAGTTTCTCTCTATAGCAGAAAACATTACTCATTTCAGACACTACTGAAAAAAACAAAACAAAGAACACCCCAAACTGTTAAAAAACAGCCTGCAGCCATCATATATTCAATGTCTGATAAACAAAAATCATTATGACTAAGGTCTCCTGACGTATGAGAGAATCTTTTGCAGCAAGGAGATGCCATTTACAGAACTGGAACTGCCAAGTGAAGTATATTCAAAATTCACATGAATCCCAGTAAATGATTAAAATTTTGGGGCTGTTCAGCCTGGAGAAAAGGTGGCTCCAGGAAGATCTTATGGCAGCCTCCAATATCTGAAGAGAGCCTACAAGAAGGCTGGGGGAGACTTTTTACAAGAGCCTATACTGATAGGACATGGGGTAATGGCTTCAAACTGGAAGAAGGGAGATTCAGATTGGAAATTAGGAAGTTCTTCACTCTGAGGGTGGTGAGACACTGGAACAGGTTGCCCAGGGAAGCTGTAGATGCTCCATCACTGGATGTGTTCAAGACCAGGTTGGACAGGACTTTGAGCAACCTGGTCTAGGGGGAGGTGTCCCTGCCTAAGGCAGGGAGGTTGGAACTGGATCACCTTTAAGGTCCCTCCCAACCCCAACCATTCTACACTTCTATGAAATCAAGTGCCTGTTCTTGTCATGTATACTCTTCATACTGGAGAAAACCATTGAATGGAGGCCCAGTAAACCTTACTAAGCATCACACTAAGCACTCCTTATTTTGACATATTCTCTCAGCCTTCTCTAAATCATTTTCAGTGCTCCAGCTTCTCCACATGCCTTAAGATTCCCCCCTGCCCTGTTTTCTTCTACCTAATAATGCTGCAGATTATTACAGGTTCTCTTCTTTCCTCACCTCAAACCAAGAAAAAGCAAGTGTAACTCAACATTCTGATTTGTTACAATATAAAACTGGATTGTTGCATCAATATAGCCAGAGCTTTTAGGGTAGGATTCTTGGTCCAGTATTAAATCCCAGGCATTAAAGTGAAGGGAACTTCAAAACAGAAGCTGAACAAATGCATGTTTACTGTTGTAACAGCTCACACTCATCCAAGATGGCAAGTATTGTAAGTCATCATCTTGGGAACAATTTCTTGTCAATCCAAAGGGATATCATGCTTAAAAAAGTCATACAAGTGGATCCAGCGAATGTAGTCCAGTCTACTAATTGAATAATCTGTTTCCAAGCCAACAGATAAGTTTCAGAGAAGTGTCAACATTTAAAGTGACTAAGTTAACTAGAGACTTGTACCAAACTGAAAATCATACCATGCTTTCTACTATTCTCAGAGCTGAGGCTAGTGGCAGCAATTTTTTCAAGGCCTGTATAAACAGGTTTGTGCATGCTCTACTACTGCAAAACCAGCAAAAACCATACTGTAACTACTGATACATCAGTTTGCATTTAAAAGAAACTATCATAATGAACAACATGAAACACAGCAGAAATCCTCAAACACATGAACCACTAAAAACTCAAGATGTAGCAGTAAAAGAGCTTAAAAGTTTAACTATTTTAGAAAAACAATAAAAATATGTGCCTTTACACAAAGCATTGCGTTTACCCTAACAAATCCTAAATGTTAAGTATTCACTTCATAGGCTCCCTCTTCCCCTGGCTACCTTGTCATGCTGTGGATGAACACATGCTCCAAATGGGTGACACTCTGAAGCCACCACGACCAAGGAATATGGCTTGGAAGTAGACCACTCAGCCCCAAAAGTTGATCTCTCTTCCCTTGGTTTGAAACAGGACTGATTTAATACCTACCTACCACATGACCATTAGTTTTATTCATGATTTTGGAAGAGTACAACAGGGTTAGGGATTTTTAAGAACATCTTAGTTAATCAGTAATCTCTGTTTTACTGAAGGCAAATGAGAACGACTTACAGACCTACCTGAAACTTAACACACATGAAACATTAAAACAACCAGAGAGATGCTTTTCAGTTGGCTGACTGTTCACCAGCCAGTAAAACATTCAATTTTTACTTGACAAATAGGAAATAACTTTTCCTGCAGGATGGGTATATGTTAGGTCATTTTCAAAACCTTCCCTGGTCAGAAGAACCAACTACACACATTCCTTCTTACTTACCACCATGAACACAACATAGTAACTCAACCAAGAGTAACCCCTCTCAGTCTAGAACACTTTTTTCCTTCAGGTTCTGGGATGCTTTGGAAGAGCTAAAGATGAAAAGAAGTTTGAAAAAAGTCTGCACGACTCCCTCTTAAGAACAAAGGGCAAAAAGGACAAAGTGGTCTCATCCCATGAGAAACAAGAAACAGGATCCAGCACAGGATCAATTATTTTAGTCATGTTTTATGGTAGTGTTTTCTACAGGCATATGAACAGAAGATGCACAATATTGCATAAATTGAGAATTATTTTTTTTTTAGTATTTTATAAAACTTTCAAATAATCAATGTCACCTAAGAAAATATTCTTAGGTAAGGAGCTGCACAAATAAGAGGAATAAATTATCCTCTGATAAGATGCATTTCCATAAAATTTATTTGCTCAGCATTCCTCCAAAAGTATGTCAAATGACACCTCTGCACCTTCACAACAAAAAGAGAGCGCAAGTTGTCGGGGAAAAAAAATAATACAGAAGCTACACATGAGGGATACTGAAAGGTTAGAGCTCAGACAAGCATATCAACCTAACTAAATGAACAATTACATCCACATATTAATTCATCAGTACCCATTTTTCCTCTTATTCAGAGGCAGCACGGTTTTATGATAAACTCCATTAACAAGGTTACCACAAGAAGCAGCATATCATTTGCAAGTTAAACTAATCTTCAGTTTATCACAGAAAACCAAGATCATGAGTTATCAATAAGAAAGTTTATATTTGAGATAACCCTTGAGGCCAGGCACTTTTCACATATTTCCTAAATTTAGGGAAGTACTTAAATAAATTTTTGATTTCTGAAGTTTTGCTTCCAGTATCCCATTCTTCACATGGACATTCCCCTTAGGGAGATAAGCTTTACACAAGGATTTTAGATGGTATTTGCATGGTACATGGACTGCTATTAGGAAAGAAAGTATCCACAGGAGGGAAATGAAAGCAGCCTACTAAAGACTGAGGCTTCAGAGCTTAACTTAAACACCGAGCTCTGCAAATAGTCCTCAAACAAGACACAGAAGTATTTTTCTTGCTTCATAAAGTTTTAAGTGGGAAACAAATCTAAGAAAGATTTATTTTTCCATGTAAGTCAGACTTACTTTTGTTTTAAATCCAAGAGCCACTTTTACCCACCAAAACCAGCATAATACTTCTAAGGAATCTTCTTATATGTCACAAGTACCCAAAATGACATACTAAGACCAAAGGTATGCAGCCTCCTCAGCTGCAGGGTCTAAACCCCATTTCTGAACTCCTACAACAAATGTGCCAATTCAGTGCTATTACTGCTCCCAGTTTCAAAGGCCAGGCCACATGTGTGCAAAGAAAAAGGAGCACCTTTATAGTCATCTTTCCTCCACACCTACCCTTCTTTTAAGGGAATGTCTCAGGGACAGTTTGGGCTCTAAGCACAGGACAATGTTGCAACAGCATCATCCAGCTGTTCTTACAGATGTATTTCAGGATCCTCCAAGATGAGGAAAGGAGAGAGGAAAGCATCCCAGTATCAAGCCCATGGGGGAGCAGCTGGGTAGCCCAAATTTAAATCAGAACACAAGAACTCGTGATTCACCAGCTGAAGTCTTGCCTTGCATTAATGCTCAAACGAATCCTTCCTTCCCCCCAGACTGTAACTAGTTGCCTGGTGAAACCTATGTGCAAGTTTGTAACTAAATATAGATGTTCTGCTAAATTTGGGAAATGTCCCTTACCAAGGGGTTGCACCACATATTTATATAATTACACAGTAGTATTTCGCATCTTTACTTTCTACACCTATCATTAGAAAACGGTTGCTGACATTTATTTTAGGTCATGCACTCAACTGGGTCAACGTGCACTAAAAGAATAACTAGAGTTCTGTAAGAAACTCCAGAAATAAGTTCATTTTAAGGTGTTATTGAATAGGAAGTATTAACCATAACTAGACAGATTGCTTTTAGTTACCACAGGCCAGAGTTTCAAAATTGCTGAGGTACCTACCAAGATTTTTCCAAAAATTAGATACCTAATGAGAATGGGAAAGAACGTACACCCTACTAAGCTGTTTTCTGCATCCTTAAGCATCATCTCAATACTTTTGTAAACCTGAACCCTTTACCCCTCAATGTTTTCTAATCAGTGAATAATTCTTGAAGAAAATTTTCCATTTTGTTCCACACCTTACTTCCCCAACTTTGAAAGAGCTAGTCAAAATAAGAAAAATATCAACTGCTAAACTAAAACAATTTTTTTCAGAGAAAAGGCTTTTATAACTAGTATTATCTAGCTGAAGTAGTATCAACCTTCTTAAATTCTATCCTTACAGTCAAGAAAATTCTATTTACATTATTTAAAATGCAATATAGAAAACTCAAAAGCATAAATATTAAATTAACATCAGAAGTCAAAGATATACTGTATATACTTTTTAAGAAGCAGTGTCATGTTAAGAAGGTTATCTAATATAGCAACACCTTTAATAGGCTATATTGCCAACTTAAGCCAAACCGCTCAAGTATTTATTCTCATTTCCAAACCCAGTTTAAAAATTAAGAGACCTTGAATTTGTGGGAGGAGGGAGGAAAAAAAAAATAAAATTAAGTCTAGACAAAATCTTCAAGTACTGAACTGATCTGGAGTGCATGCCATTCAACTATTAATTCTACTCATTGTAGTAGGTAGGTTATGTCTAATTTTTAATTATGCTTTATGTAAATATCCCCAGAGGCTTATGCAATAGGTACAGGCTTAAGTAAGACAAGCTGGTGGGGGCAGGCAGCCTGCTCTGGAGAGGAAGGCTGAGAGATGAGTTGACTCCATAGCCAAGGGGTGGGTGAGCTCCAGTTGCCATTGAAGGCCTCCAAACCCCTGAATTACAGAACACAAGACACTTGCTACATTTATACGCTCACCGCCAAAAGCCACTTACAGAACTGAGCTCCAAGATCCGCTGGTACTTTTGTCAGCACAGCTGGCTTCTCCTACTTGATTTACAACAGATCAGCAAACTGCACAATCCTGCGAGCACTAACACTGCCGTATTTATCACTTGCTTCAACTCTCATTTCTACAGCTCAGTTTTCCACCATGATGGTTTCTAGTAAGATCCCACATGCTCTGTGGCCAGAAGCCCTCAGCCAAGGACCCTAAAGACTTCACATACATGGACTATCCATCGCCAACCTGTAGCACACCTTCACCTTGACCTACAGGCTTCACAACTAGCACGGAGGAGGCTGTTTAATATTCACGCCTTTGGAACCACTTTAAGTGGCAGCAAAATTCCCAAGGAGTGGTAATAATATACTTAAAATTAGACCACAATCTCACTCTAAACAAGCAGCAGACTGCATTCAAACCCTGATCAAGCTTAGAAGGCAACCAAGCAACTACTTACACCAAGGTCAATACCACCTCATCTATCAGACTGCAACCAGGGGCGAAAGTTTCTCCAAACACTCAGGAGAACTGTGGCTTCCCCTGTTTCACACAGAAATAGCACAAAGCCTCCTGGCCTCCTCCTTCCATGCCCAAAGGCGTGCTTCAGCTTGCAATTGTTTCTATTTGCATGTGATAATTTTAACTGGTAATTCTAGAAAATATTCTATACAGCTGCATTTAAATTTCACCTTGTAGACCTGACACAACATTTATATGGAATCCACCTCAGTCCCTGATTTCCCAACCAGCAGCCTGGTGACTACCTCAGAATCACAGAATCGTTTTGGTTGGAAAAGACCTTTTAAGAGTCCAGCCATTAACCCAACACTACCAAGCCCACTATGAGTAGGCACCAAACTAGGAAACCAGAAAGCTTTGATTTTTCCTCTCAGTTCTGCAAGGCAGGATAAACACAGCATGCTCTCTTCACCTGTAAAATGGGGACAGTACTCCCACTGTAAAGTACTGAAGATCTGATGTAAGAAAAGCAATTTTTAAGTTAAGCTAAAAGGTATTGCTCTTTTCATTTTGTAAATACTTCATTACTCTCCATCCTGCACTTCCCTGATGACTTTCTTTTCTATAATTTGCCATTTTGACTAATCCAATTGTTTTAGCATTTTAAACTCATGCTAATACAAGGATACAAAACATAAATACCACTGCAGACACACAGCAGAGCCTACAGAATATTGTACCATTATTTTTATGACTTCAAACATAAAGAAAAAAAATACAGATCAAGGAAAATGCTCACTTTATTTATTTTAATTCTCCCTTCTAGTTCTCACTAATTCCACTCACTGGTAATAGCTGAAGGCATACACCCAAATCAGTGACTCATGGCACAAGACCACAGTCCAAACAGCCACTGGGTTTTGAAAGCAGTGCTGTTCAAGAACTCCAATGTTCCACCCCAAGAGTTTAATTGCCTTTTCTTTCTTTGTTCAAACAAACAAACAAAAAAATCCAAAACACAAAACAGAACACACAAACCACTGACAACAGGTGCTTCTTTAGTTCTCCTACATAAAGAAGAAAAAAAATGGAAAAAACCCCCCCTTGGTTCTCCCAGCTATACCCCATGATCTGGCAAGGCAGTACAGGTGGGAGGCACATCCTTTCCACCCATGCTTCTTCCCCAGTTTACTCTCCACAACCAGAAACACAAGACAGAAGCAGTCTCCAGGCAATTTTGACTTTGAGATTAACCCAACTCTTCTGTGTGCGCTCTGGAAAGCTCCAAGTGACTTAATTACAACTTTTCTTTTTTTTTTTTTTTATTATTCTATTTTAAATAAGAAAGCTTTTCCCAGGTTTTTCAAACAAGTGATTTTTAACAGCTGTTTGGGAACCTTTATTTTTTTGACCTTGATGCCAACCTCCCAGACACATTATTTATAATAGGCTGTCTTTCTTAATACTTGCTATTACTCAAAAGACCAATCAAGTGCTTAGTAAACACCTTAGCTGTTCAATCTTCACATCCTTTAAATAATGGGGCAGGTTCAAAAGGGATAAGCTTTCAAAGCAGAACTCTGCCCATCTTGTAAAGAGTCACAAGCACTCTGAAGCAGCCCATTTCCCATCACTTTCCAGGTTCTGTAACTATTGCTTTTTATCTTCAAAGATATGTTAAAATATGACATAAAAGATACCCTACAGAGCAGAAACTCATAAATTACTTCAACCCTATTCTATCTACAGTAGGTCTTACAGCTTCTCAAAGCAGGTATGTACTTGAACATGTAATCCCATATCATTGTATGTCCAGGATACCAATCACGCAAGGAACGTTCATGCACAAACACTCATCCACTGATCGCTAGATGTTTAGTTTAGTTAAATGTGCTGCTGTTGACATGATTTTTAACTTAGGTTAAAGGATCACAAGCAAAGTGTAAATGTGGATCTGCATCAATTTAATCACTTTTTAATTCAGATAAGACCTGTAAGTTCAGGTTTCGGGAGGACTCGACAAATGAGGTTCATCGATGGAAGGCAAAGAAAAAATTAGACAGAGGAGGATGAATGCAGGCTCCCCTTCTTCAGAAAAAAAAAAAAAATGTGGACAGATATTGAAATACCCACTCCTGGCCCCCAAGAAAAAAAATGCTTTGTATCATCTTGGCTACCATCTTCCTCCTGCAGTAGCACACAGAAGTAAAAAAACTTGGAACTGCAACAAGCTCACAAGTGGTAGCCACTTTCTTCTGTTTTCCACCAAGACTACAACAGAAGGGCTACAATGGCTCTGTGAGCTCAAGTCTTCTTTCTAAAAAAGGCAACTTAAAAAATAAAATTTGTCCTTTAGTGTAAAATGAGCAGGCAGCAGCAACAGATAAAAACCTTTATCTTCTCTCCTTAGGCTACATAAAGCAGGATTAGATGCAAGTTTACAGGCCCAACAATGCTCCATTTGGGTTGGGATGAGGATCCAGTCCCTCCCCTACATCCTTCCCTTAAAACTGTTTGCAGGTTTGGAAGATCAAAAGAACCCTCCATTCCCCTCTTCCATTTTGTTGGGTAAGAAATATTTCTATTGCATAAAATCGTGTGTATGTGTGTATACATATTTATGTCAGAATTTTAATAGAGTCCGGGAATCTCATATCCTAGTCCAGGGCAGCAATACCGGGGACCGGGAGGCTTTACTTTGTTCTCCGCTGGGTGGAGGATCTCACCTCCCCCTCCGAACCTGGTTCAAAGTGGAAATCGCTCCCAGAGGTCAGGAGGCAGCCACACGGGAGACATCTTCCCCCCACCCTCCACAGGCAGAGAGGCAGCGGCGAGCAGAGCGCCCGGCCGCCCCAAGAGGGTGCGGGGGGGCGCCCAGCCCTTTCTCCCCAGGGCCCGCCGAGAGGCGCGGCGGTTCCGAGACACACTCCCCCCCCCTTCTTCTCTTCTCCTCGGCTTCAGCAGAAGGCTCCGGGCCGCCCTGCCCGTGCAGGGACGTCGGGACCCCGCCCCCGCGGCTCCGGTGTGGCCGCTCACGCCCATGGCGGAGGAGAGGCCCGGGCCGGCGCGGGGCGGGGGGGTGGTGGTGGAAGGGGGTGTGGTACGGCCCGCGACCCCCGCGCTCGGTCGGGGCGGCGCCGAGCGCCCGGTTGGCGGCGGCGGGCCTAGAGCGGCGAGCGGGAGGGTGGGCGCCAGCCCCGGCCGCTGGCCGGGCCTGTCAGGAAGCGGTGGAGGGAAGGGGAGGGCCGGGCCTGCCGGCGGGATCGCTCACCTCGGACACCTCGTCCTCGTCGCTGCCAGAGCCGCCGCCGCCCCCGCTCCGCAACACGGCGGCCGCCAGCTTGAAGTCGAGGGCGGCTTCGCCAGCCGCGGGCGCGCCGGGCCCTCCCGGCCCGCCGGGCCCGGCCTCCCCGAAAAGGCGCACGGCCCGCAAGCCCAGCGGGGAGGGCCCAGCCGCGGCGGGCGGCTCGGCGGCGGGCGGCGCGCGGGGAGCGACTGAGTCGATCTCCTCGTCGCCGACAGGGGCGGCGGTGCCGTCCGTGAGCATCGCGCTGATCCGGGACCGCCGCCGCTCGCAGAGCCCAGCCGTCTCCGTCCCCTCACGGCACCGCAGCAGCGCCACTAACTTCTCACACCCTACCCGGCCGCGGGCGCCGCGCCGCCCACCCGCCGCTCTGCCCGCGCCCATTGGACGCCCTCGCCCGATAGAGGCACGCTATTGGGCTTAGAGTCTGCCACTCTGAGACGCGTCACGCGCTCCCAGCATGCTGCCCTGAGAGCGCACGCCGAGGCGGTTAGAGCCCGCCGCCCCGCCCCGTTCTCCAAGCCTCGCTTCCTGAACTTTCCGCGAGCTGATTGGCTTCTCGGAACATCAGTCATATGCGTTACCAGAGCTGCGGAAGTCGATGGGGCGAGCGGGCTGTCGGTCAAAGCGAATCCAGGAGATGTGAGTTCCAATTGGTCTAAAGGCACATCACTCACAAGGCACGGCGTCTGGCGCCGCCCGATTGGCTCCTGACGTTCCCTGGGCCCCCCTTCCCTTCGAACCCCTCTGAAGGTCTCCGTCAGCCCGAGAGAACGTCACACGCCCTCCAGTCCCGAGCGGCGATTGGGGCCGAGCGCTGCCGGTCAAGGCGAACGGCCCCGCCCCCTCCTGTCCCTCCCTCCCGTCCCGGGCGCGGGCCGCCATAGGTTGAACGCGCCGTCACTCTGCGGCCCGCGCCGCTCCGCCTGCCGGGACGGCGCCGGCGCGGCCGCGTGGCTTCTGTCAGTGCCGCCGCCGCCGCCGGGCCCGTGGCGGGAGCGGGGAGGGCTCTGACGGGACACGGGGGGGCGGCGGCCGTAACCGGATAGAGGGCAAGGTGGCGGCGGAGACGGGAAGTAGCGTCGTATGGTGAGGGTGGGGGACCCTGGGACAGGCCGCCCGAGGGGCAGCGAGGGCCCCCCTCCCTGGGCCACGTCCTAAGGCTGTACGGGGCCTTGACCGACCCGGCCTTGCCCACGGAGGAGGGTGCGAGCCTGGCCTGGCTGCTCCACCCAGACCGCTCAGAGGGCCGCCTGCCGTGGGACCCGCGCCTGCCGAGCTGGGCGGGAGCAGGCAGGCTGGCCCCGGCTCCGGCCCCCTCTGCCCCTCGCCTCGCCCCGAGTCCCGGCTGCCATCCTAATTCACGGAGATGTTGATCTCTGGTCCTTGGCGATGCATCAGCTCAGACTGGAGGGAGAAGTTAAGAGGGAGATAAGAGTGGCAGCACTGCCGGCCCTTGTTCCCACCACACCGAGCAGCTCAGTCCCAGCCCGGCTTAGCCTTAGCTCAGGGCAGGCTCAGCTCCCTTACCAAAGCATTCCTGGGGCTGGCTGTGAAAGTGCCTAGCGCCCAGGACATTACCCACCTCCTCGATGCTGCTTTCCTCCTGCTTCCTGGGCCGTTTGCCCCCTGCCTCCTCCCTGGCTGGCTGGGGCAGCAGGCTGTCCAGCCAGCTCAGGTCATGTAGGGAGAAGATGCGCTCCAGCCCCTTCCGGATCCCCACCAGGGCCAGCAGCTAGGGCCAGGGTGAAGTGCAGATCAGTATTGCACACTGCTTGGGGCTGGGGGCCAGGGAACAGGTAGCGTGGTCCCTGTCGCACTCCCTCCGTCCCACTGGTAAATGCCACGAGGTGGCATGTCATCTCTCCTGGCTTGGACCCAGGGGATGATACTTGCACAACACCTTCAAAGCAGTGACAGCCCCACCAACCCCAGCCCAGGAGGTGAAGTCTATTGGCAAAGCCTTGTTATGGCCCTTCAGGGACCCCACCAGCCCTCGGGGGGATGAGCTCCCCTGTACACCACCTGCCAGGGTGTGTGTGTGTCCCCAGGGCAGTGCCCGCATCTCTTGCCCAAGGTGAGTGCTGGGGCAATGGTGATGTTCAGGGCACGTGGGCAGCACCCAGCCTGGCACCAAAGCAGTGCCACTCGATTAAAAGGGATGTCATACCATCACTGGGAAAATAATAGCAGCCGTGGTCGACTTGACGACCCAGAGCAGGGCCAGACACAGCAGCTGGATGACAGTGAAGAGATGTACCCGGCGCAAGGGCACGTGGCGGAGGTAGGCGAAGTCTGGCTGGTACTTGGCTGGCATCAGGAGCAGCCTCACGCGGTCTGTGAGCTGTAGCGAGAGGACAGTGTGTGCGTCACCCACCTCCAGCTTTCAGACAGCTCTCACCCACCTCCCTGTTGGGACTGGGACTGTCAAGATGGCTTTATGCCATTGTTTTTGCAGTTGAACCCTCCTGCCATCTGCACTGGCCACCAGCAGGCAAGTTTGCAAGACCAGGGGTCCTGCTACCACCATTGCCCCAGGCCAGGGGAGCACTTTCCAGGCAGACATCTGGAAAGGACTCAAACTGGTCTTAAAGGGTTAATTGACAGATAACAACCCCTCTTGATCCCCTTCCCTGCATGCAGGAAACTTCTGCTGCCTCACCAGAGCACAACCCAGGACTCCCCAAGTAGGGGGAGGGAGGGGGTTTGCCAGCCTGGCATCCAGAGCAGGGTAACTGCAAGAACAGTGTAATGGTTAGAGGAAAAAAAGTGTTTCTGGAGTGGGATTTTTTTCCCTTCCATGGGTTTCTGAGGAGAGCTACAGAGGTGGCACACCATTGGCACTGCCAGGACCAAAGGACCAGCAGGTCCCAGCTCTGCCTGCAGCACCCAGATGGGGAAGTCTTTGCAGTTTTGAGAGCAAGTCTGGGTTATCCACTGGTTCCTCCACTTCTCCCAAACCCCATAATCCACCAATGCAGAAGTCCATTGCTCCTGCTCCTCAGCACCCCAGGCTCCTCCCTTTCCCTTACATCTACACCAGAAATTTCCCTCTGTGTCTCCTTGTCCCGGGCCTGGCAGGGGACAGACCCGTGCTAGGCTGCACATCACACAGAGTTAAAATCCAGGCTCTGCTGTACAGTGAGTTGGTACCGTGTAAGCCCCCTCATCCCCAAACCAGCCCCCACCAGCAGCCTCCACTCACCTGGATGCTGTTCAGTGCCACCACCCCCATGTGCAGAAAGACCCCGTACAGCACCGGCATCGGGATGTGCTGCAAAACAAGGGGGCGAGGGGTCATCAGGAGGCAGTGCCCCGAAGGGGCTGTGCCCCCTGAGCATCCTCTCCTGTAGAAGCACCTGCACAGCATTTACTGCCTTTATTGCCAACAACCCAGTTTAACTTCATGGCTTTTTAATTATCTTATGGTTTCAAGGGCTTTAAAGCCCAGATGTGCTCCCAGCAATGCTGCTCATGCGGTGACGTCGCAGTCTTCAGAGAGGGGAAACATGCACTGAGTTCCTTACCCTATTTTCCAGCACATGGTGGGAGCAATTCAGGCAGGAGATGAAGAACACAACTCCAAGCCCCATGGGGATACGGCTTATGGCTCAGGATCCATAAATGCCAGGTCGATCCTGCCTCACTGGCACACCACTTTCCTGTGTGCCTTCTGTGCAAACGTAAACTGTCTCCTGCCCTCTCTGTTGCCCAGAACAGTTTGGTTTTCTCCCAAGTCTGGGCAGGCAAGAAGGGACATGGGATGTCATTTGTTGCTCCCCATGGATTCCAACAGGGACTGCCCCTGAGGCTGAAGCCACTTCCCTGACATCATGAAAAGGCTGTTTGAGAGTAAGCACTGATCCACACGCCTGAGGCAGGAGGTAACTGGGAGTCCTGGGGCTGCCACAGGTGTGGCAGGGAGGATTATAAGGAGAGATGAGTCCTTGGTGAAGAAACAATCCCGACTTGGGGCTGGGAAGGCAAGAAGAATTGCCCTAGGAGAGGCTCCCAAAGCCCACAGACACTCCTCATGGCCCTGTGTCTCACCACCCAATCACAAAGGAAGAGGGAGGACCAGGCAGGCTTGGTCTCCAGTTCCTCGACCACAAAATCACAGAAAGGTTTGGGTTGGAAGGCGCCTTCACAGACCATCCAGCCCAGCTACCTCCATCATTGGCAGGGACACCTTCCACTACATCAGGCTGCTCAAAGCCTCATCCAACCTGACCTTGAACACTTCCAGGGGTGGGCAATCACATCTCTCACATCTGGGAAACCTGTCACAGTGTCTCACCACCCTCATTGTAAAACATTTCTTCCCCATGTCCAACCCAACCCTGCCCTTGTTCAGTGTACAACCATTGCCCCTTGTCCTGTCACTACAGGCCCTGGTAGAAGATCTCTCTGTGTCTTTCTTTCTGACAGGCCTCTTTAAGTTCTGAAATGCCTCAGTAAGGACTCCCTGGAGCCCTCTCTCCCCCAGGCTGAACATCAACTCTCTCAGCCTCTCTCCAGAGCAGAGCTGTCCCAGCCCTCAGACCATTTTGGTGGTCTCCTGTTGCTCTGCTCTCACAGGTCCATGGCTGCCTTGTGCTGAGGACCCCAGAGCCAGACACAGTGCTCCGAGGGGGTCTGACCAGAGCAGAGCAGAGAGGGACAATCCCCTCCCTTAACCTGCTTACCACACCTGCTGGTGATGCAAGCCCAGGAGATGCTTGGTTTTCTGGGCTGCAAGCACACAGTGTTGGCTCATGTCCCATTTGTCACCCATCAATATCTCTCATCCTTCTCCAGAGGGCTGCTCCCAACCTACCCATTCCCAGGCTGTGCTGGCACTGGGGGTTGCCCTGCTGGATTCAAAACACAAGTGTCTTGAGCTGTTTGCCATGCTCAGGCCATGCCAAATATTTTACTGCAGGGTGCAGACAGAGCTTCCCTTTGTCCCCATGGGTGGGCGCGCTGCTGAAGGGTGGCCCAGCGTGCTGCTTGCGAAGAGCACAGGGCAGAGCAGACCCTGGCTGACAGGCAGCCATGCGAGGGAGAAGAGGGCTGGGTGCTGGGGATTGCCATCACAGCCACAGCCTGGTGGCTTTGCACCACACCTAGACCATTCCACCCCTGGGGCAGACCCATTGCTGCCCCCAGACCCTCATGGCCCATGTTCCTGTGCCTCTGCTGACCTGTGGAGTGGTAGTGTGAGGTGTGGAGACAACCCAGCCATGCTTCTGCCCTACGCCAGCACCCAGCCAGCCCTGGCTCCTCTCCATTGAGCCTCATCATCCTCAGTGAAACCTGCTCTGACCTATCCCCTTAGCTGCCTCCTGAAACATGCTGGGCAGATGGATCTGGGGAGTGTCAAAGCACCTTCACAGTCCTAGTGCAGCCACTAGAGCTTTGGAGAGGCAGCAAAGGCAGGAGAAAAAGCAAAGGTGCTGTGCCTGTGCAGGGTCACAGCCTGTGCCCTTCCTGGCACCCTGCTCTCTCCCATTAAACGGGTCACCAGCAGGGGCAGAGGCCAGCAAGCAGCACTGCTCTAGGATCTGCTGATGCTGAGGAACTGCCAGCCTTAGGAGATATCAGGGACTCCATCAGAGCTGGCTATTTGAAGGCTGGGCTTCTGAAAGCATTGCCAGGCAGCTCGGCCATTGAAGGTGTGCCTACCTGGATGTCTCTCTCCACTCCAGACCCGCCGGGGTGCTGAAGAGCTGGTTGAGTTGGATGAAGAGCAGCGGGCAGGTGGCATTCCCCCACTCCTCCTGCTGCAGGGTGGCACTGGCTCGCTCACCTGCTGGGGCCACGCTGGAAGGGAAGATGCTGCAGCCCAAAGCCTTGTAGGCAGATTTGGGGTTGCTCCCCTCTGGTCTGGGCTGTAGGCGGGTGTCTGCTGCCTGGAGAGCCACGCCAGCTGCCCCGGACATGTGGGTTTGCATGGCCACCAGCACTGGCAGTCACAAGTGTGGGCTCCCCTTTGGAGCTGCTGGCACTTGCAAGATCCCACTCATCCCACACCTTATAAAAGCTCTGAACCAGTTTAAACTGGCCACAAACCAATACGTGGGAGCCAAGCCCAAAACAACAATCTCAAAACACTGGGGTCAGCCCTGCAGGTCCTAGCGTGGCTGTTTCCTACCCCTGGCCACCCACCTGGGCCAGAGACTAGGGGACTCCCCTGCCTCCTGTGTGGGCAAAGCTGCATTGGTGCTCTCAGGGGAGCAGTGTCCCCAAGATCTCTTGCACCCCATGAGGGGGTGGCAATGCCAGCCTCAGATAGCAGTGCCGGTGCCTGCGCCTGAGTGCCTGGTGAGGGGTGGCACAGCCCCATGACAGCTGTTCCCTGGAAAGGGGATGTGAGGATGTGCGCTGGGGAAGGAAGTGTCACTGCTGAGGAAATCCAGAGTGGGGCAAGAGGGGTCTGCTGGTGGCAGGGCTCAGAGCAAGGGCCAGGAGTGCGTCAGGGCTGTGGCCATCCCGGTGTGCGGATATTACGGTGTGTGTGAGGAGGAAGGATGCGGGCAAAGCTGCATCACCCTGCCGGGCATGTGGAGGTGGCATGGCCAGCATGGTGCTGCCGGTGGAGAGCAGCACCCTGTGCTTGCTCTGCCCGAGGCATGCCTGCTGCCACTGTCTCTGGGCTTGGCTGCCTTGGCTCCCTGCAAACAGCCAGGTTGTGTGCAGTGCAAACACGGCGGCAGGCAGCACAAACACCCAGCCAGCATGGGTAGGTTGTGCTGGATCCCACTGGCCCCAGGCAGGATTCAACCCCGGGAGCAGCCCAGCACGGGGACATATGTGACCACGGCTGAAGTCACATCTCGGGGCAGTGCAGTGGGTGCAGCACCTGCCTCGTGGTGGGTGGGTTGGGAGCTGAGGCTGAGGAGTTACTGGTGCTGGATCCATCCCTGAGGGAGGTGGGGTGTGCAGCCCTCCCCATTAACCCTACTATTCCAAAATACAACCAAATCTCCTCCTTGCCCATCCCCTGCCCCAGAGCTGATTTCTGGGGCTCCTTCCAGCCCCACAACCAGCTTCACTCCAGCGCCAGCAGCTGCACAATGGGCCCAGTCTCATCCTGCCCCCCTTTAGCACAAGCAGGAGGGGTGAAGGCAGCAGCCTGTGACATGGTGGGGTTCAAGTCAGAGCATGGTACCTTGGGTGCTGTGATACCCCCCACCATGTGGCACTGGCTCTGGCTTAGGCCACCCCTGGCTCCTTGGAGACCCCCAGCTCTTCCTGGAGAGGTGTGAGATGTGGACAGGGTGGTGGCAGACAGGGAAGAGCCTGGAAAGGGGTGGGTGCTGGGCCTGGGGTCCAAACCTGGATCCTGCTTCACTGGGTTATGATTCCCACATGGATACAGGAGGGAAGGAGCCTGCCCTGAACAGGGGGGGCTGTGTGCTGGCAGGAGGCACATGGCAGGGGGACATGGCTTGGGGAGTTCCATGATGGGGGGTTCACAGGGCATTGGGGTGTCACATGGGGTGGGTCACATTGCATTGGAAGTCACACAGCTAGGAAGGGTCGCGTAGCATGGGGAGGGGTCACATTGTAGAGTGGGAAGAAGATTGGAGGTCACATGGCATTGAGTTCATGTGGCATGGAGGTGGTCACACAGTGGGGGGGTTCATGTGGCATAGGGCCCACCTGGTGGGGGGCTCATGTGGTGGGAATCACACAGAATGGCAGGGGGTCACACGGCATGGGTGGGGGGTCAGCCAATGGGGCGGAAGTCAGACAGTGGTGGGGGTGCTTACCAGGTCAGATGTCCCCTGGCTCTGCCATGCCTGCTCTCCTCCAGTTTCAGGACTGCCACAGGTTGTCCCCCCAGTTCTCCTCCCCCATGTGAAGGCCCGGACACTTAGGGGTACCCTTGGTGGGCTGCCCTGCACCCCTTCCCTGCACCCCTGCCCTGTGCCCCATCTTCCTGCCCCAAAAACACCATTACAGTGCTCCTGAGGGTCACCATCCTGGGAGATCAATACTGACCATGGGCATTCATGGGGTCAGATTCTGGTGCCTGTCTCTCCCTTGGCCTTCACTCCCAAGTCGCACTCCCTGTACCCCCCAGCTGTGCTCCTCGCACCCCTCCAGTCTTGATCCCTATGCCCGCCAGGCTGTTTGCTCTGCAATACCCATATGTGCTCAGGGTGGGTGCTGCAGTGTGTGGCGGGAGGAGTGTCCTTGGCCAGGGTGGGGACTACGGGGAGACCCTCAACAGCAGTACCCACAGATAAGGAGAACCAGGGAGGCCCTGGGGCACCCAAAACTTCCCAGGAATCTGCCTTTCTCTCCTGTGGGGGGTGCCGCTGGCATGGGATGGTGCGTGGCTGGCAGGGGATGCAGGCAGGGAGGCTGTGGGTGGCTGAGGAGGTTGTGACAGGCAGAGGGGAACAGGCAGCAGAAGGCAGGAAGGCACGGGCAGGGAGACAGGCACCAGGAGGCAGGCAGGAATAGCAGCCTGCAACCCCCCCTTACCTGCTGTGACAACAACCTCCCTGGCATCTGACGTGAGCTGGTGCCTCCCTCTCCTGCAGTGCCAGGCCAGCCAGCTAACACTGCCCGCGCATGCTGCTGTGCACACCTGGCCTCAGGGACGTGGCAGGGAACTGGCAGAGGGGAAAATCCCATCCCCATGCGCTGGGAGCCATGGGGGGGGCTCCCAAGGCATGCAGCCCCTCAGTCCAGCCACCACTGACCCGCCTCACTTTGCTGCCAAAGTCTTTCAGGCTGCTTATGGCCGGAGGAGACGGAAGGAAAAACATCCAGCAAACAATTGCAAAATTCAAGTCTGAGCAAGAAAGAGGGCGTGAGCGGGGGGGTGTGCTGAATCCGGTGATATTCCTTGGAGACACTGACAACAATGGCAGGAATATTTAATCATGACTTGCTGAACCCAAACCGGCAGTAGGGCTGGGGGCTCGGGACCTCGAGGAACCAGCAAGGAGCCGTGGCCAACCTAAATGCGAACTGGGACAAGACCTTGCACTTGCCCAGCGCTGGCATCAACAGCATTTTCTGAGCAATCACCTGGGCTGAGAACAAGGCCAAACACAACAAGCGGCTGCCAACACGGCAAAGGGGACAGAGAAGTGCTGGCAGCCCCTAAACACAATGGCCACGAGCTGGGACAAAGGAGACAAGGACAGTGGCTGGCTAGGAGGGGATTGCGAAATGAAACTGTGACTGAACAGGCTCTCCATCAGGGCACAGAGGTGGCCTCATGGACAAAAAGGGCCTCTGCCACCGACTCAGGCTACCACCACCAACCCTGTTCCATCACCACTGCAGGGTGAGACATAGCTGGAAGCCTGTCCCCTACCAGCATGCTATCCCATCACCAAGGGCAGGAGGTGGTTCTAGCTCTGAACTGTGAGGTTTTGATGCTCATCTTGCAGAGCCTACTTGCTCCTTCCAAAACCTCCCAAGCCACCTTTGGCTTTGGTCCCACCAGCCATCATGTGCCCTGTGGCACCGTGCTACGGTGCACACCGTGATCCCCCCTCTTCCTCCCCTGCCCGAGCCAGTAAAGTTTCTAGTCTGCTGTCCCTAAGACATCTCCACAGCCCAAAGCTTCCAAATTCTCTCCACAGCTTTAGCGCAGCCCTGAAGGGATCATCAGCTCCCGGATCTCCCCACCGCACAGCCCAGGCCCGCGGCACTGGCTGCCCCAGGCCGGGGACCGGGACCGGGACCGGTGTGGCAGGGGTTGGTGAGCCGCCCGCTCCCATCCGCAGCAGCCCCACCGCGAGGGGAGGGAGGTGTCCCTCGCCCCAGCAGGACCCCCCTGCAGTGTCCGGGGAAGCCCTTCCCGGGGGCGGGGCGGCCGGGTTGCCCCGCCCCGCCGCTCGCCGCTTTCTACCCGCCGCGGGGCCGCGCCGTGGGAGAGCGGCTGCCGGTGCGGGGCTGAGCAGAGCAGAGCAGAGCAGAGCAGAGCAGAGCAGAGCAGAGCAGAGCGGAGCGGAGCAGAGCGGAGCAGAGCAGAGCAGAGCAGAGCAGAGCAGAGCAGAGCAGAGCAGAGCGGAGCGGAGCGGAGCAGAGCGGAGCAGAGCAGAGCAGAGCGGAGCGGAGCAGAGCGGCCGGGCGCGTGTGTCCGCGGGCCATGGACGGGCGGGCGGTGCTGATTCACGCGCTGCTGGCGGCAGGTACGGACACGCGTGAGCAGGGGCACGGGCAACGCATCCCTAGCGCTTGGCACGCGTGGGGTGGTCGCGGACACGTGTCCATATATGGGGGTGGTTCTGGGTAACGCGGGCACGGCCTCGGCCCCGGGTGGAGGGTCCTGGGCACGGGCAACGCGACCCTGGTTCCAGACACGGGCGGGGGCAAGCGGAAAAATCTGCTCTGGTCGTCCCGGTCATGCGTGGCGGGGCTTAAACGTGTGTTGGGGGGGTAGTCCTGGGCAACACGGGGACGGTCCGGGTCCCAGATGGAGTTTTCCGGTGCTGGCATGGCCCCGGTCCCGGGAGGCCTTGGTCTCGATCACGCGTGGGGGATCCCTGTCAGGGTCAGCCCGCCCTGCCTGACTGTGCCCTCTCCACGCAGTGTGCTCTGCGGCGGCGGGCGGGCTGAGCCGGGACGAACTGCACAACGAAGTGCTGCACAAGGGCGGCGGCGACGGGGCGGTGGTCCCGGCCACGGCACCGCTGCTCGGCGGCAGCCCGGAGAAGGAGGGCGGCGGAGCGGCCTCGGGGGACGATCTCAGCGAGCTGCCGAGAGGTACGGGCGGGCGAGCCGGCGGGAGGGGGAGTTGGGGAGTGTCGGCTCGGTTGTCGGGGCCGGGTGCTACCGGTGTGGTCCGACGGGGAGGGCTGGGGGCAGTGGGACCTGGGGGGTCGCGAAGGGGTCGGGCTGGGCTCGGCTCAGCCCCGCGGGTGCTCTGGCAGCAGCTCCTGCTCAACTTCGGAGGGAGCTGTGAGGGAGCTTCTGGTCCCCGGGTACCGAGTGCCCGTGGCAGCAGCCCTAAGCGAAGCCAGCCCGGGGACACTAACAGGGAGCAACTGAGCTTTGGCAGCTCCTCGCGTCGTGCCAGGGGATGTCTGTGTCCCTGAAGTCCCTGGTACGGGGTCCCAAGGCTTCCCGGTCGCCCAGCTCCTGGGCAGAAGGCAGAGCCCTCCCCGGGGGGCACGGCAGCCCCTGCCCGCAGGTGCCTGCCGGTCGGTGGGCCTGTGCTGCCTTCCGGCTGGTGGCCCCGGTGGCTGCCGGCGGGGGGATCGCTGTGACTCAGCCGCCGCCTACACACGGCTGCTCCTCATACCTAGGCAGGGTTAGTCAGCCGGCAGTCCCCGCTACGGGGGCGGTGGGGACACTGCTGCTCTGTTAGGCTTGCTGGGCATTCATGCTTGGCTCCCCTCCCCTGGCTCCAGAGCAGAGTGTCCTGGGGACTCTCGTGGCAGTGGGATGGGGGGGCCTATCACAGGCTGAGGATGGTGACCTGTACCTGTGCCTTGCACATGTGTTGTGCCAAGATCAGTAAGCTGGCACCAGGAACGGTGTGCTCTGCCCCATACGGTTCATCTTCCTTTGTGTGTGTGTGTGTGTTTTTCTTCGCTTTCTGGCTGTGCCATCAGACTGACAAAAAACCTGCAAAACTGGCTGACCCCTTTGTATCCATGGGGACACAGCACCCAGGAAACCCTATTACCTTTCCTGCTAGGAAGGAGATGCTCCAGCCTGCTCCTTTGTGCATCCTTCTGAGGAGGTTACTCTGTTTAGAACAGGCAATCTGGCAGGTGTGGGCTGACTGTTGTCTGCATCACAGGCTGAGGGGATGGTGGCTGGTTACTGAGGCTGTGACCTCTTGGAGCACTTGCTCAATGCCTTAAGCTGAGCTGTAGTCACAAAAATCTGCCTTTTCTGTTGAGGGCACCTTCCTGTGTGCTGCAGCCCCCCAGGATGTCTGAGGAGGGGGAGAGCAGCAGCAGCATCCCCCGCCTGACTGGGCTGAACCAGTTTTCCTACCAGCAAGATCTTCTGAATCTTCTGTGGCTTCCCTAAGGGACAGGGCCCTGGAGAGGAGGGGTAGTGACAGTGGAGGTGGCTTGCAGGGGTCAGCAGCACTGTGTGTCTGTTGGCTGTGGCAGGAAGATAACCCACAGGGGACGGGACAACCCCTGTGGCCAGTCTAGGGCAGAGCTCCAGGCCTCACCTGGGTCCGGGGGTTTCTCCAAGCCGCAGTTTCCTGGAGTATCAGTTTTCTCCAGGCTTAGTGTGAAGGATGTTGAAAGAACAAAATAACTGCTAGGTGTGCAACCGGTGTGCTGCAGCACCAGAGGCACCGGTTACGTCAGGAAGTGGCTGAGGAGGAATTGGGCAGGTTACAACTCGACAGGTTAGACTTTATCACCCTCTCCTCCTGAAGCAGTGCAGGGCTTAGTTCAGATTTCCCAAGGCTCACTTCAGTTAAGTGCCATCGTTTGGGAGGAGCTGAGAAGTCCCTCTTGGAGCAGTAAGCACTCTCTAGCATCTTGGCACCCTGTGAGATCAAGCTGGGGGCTGATTTTTTTTTTGGCATCTGCATGTCTTAAAACTATTCCAATAATGTTGCTGGGTTCAGTCCATGTCAAGGTGAGGAGCTCAGTGCTCTGGTTCTCACCAGTGTAGCAGGGAGCTGGCCTTGCACCAAAAGCCACAGGTCCCTGCGCCCCAATTAAAACATACCTCTAATTCATGGCAGTGCTGCCCTTGCCATCTCTTTGGCCCTGAAAAACTAAAAATTAATCCAGGCTTGCTCTCTTAATTGTACTCTGGGTGTGCAAGGCATCCTTGTGCCCACAGGAAGGAGAGTCCCTCAGAGCCATGAATAGGGTCTTACAAAAGACTGCGCTCAGCAGGGAAATAAAAGCCAGATAAAGGGGCAATTAGCAATTTTCTGTGTTCAGTGGAAACTGGTGTATATAATAGTAACATTTGAGATGCATGAAGTTCTGTTCTCTCCCCTCCCCCTTGCCCTGATCCCTTTCTCTCCTTCCAAATTATTCTTATGAATTGGAAAGGCCATGATATTTGTGAGAAGCTGAAAAAAAAAATCAAAATGGAAAAAACCCTCTCTGCTCGGGGGCAGATCACTGTACAAAAGGCTGTGGGAGCGCCAGAGCTGAGCTGGCCACAGCAGCCTGGGGTTTGCTGCTCTGCCTTCTCTTTGGCTGACATAAGGAGGTGATCTGACTGCTGTTTTCTCCTCTCCAAACTGTTCTCCAGTTGCTTTCCTGTCAAAGCCTCAAGGCTTGGTTACTCCCAAGAAAAAAGGGAACGGGAATAAAAGAAGAAAAGGCAAAGGCCTGGGGAAGAAGAGAGACCCGTGCCTGCGAAAGTACAAGGATTTCTGTATTCACGGTGAATGCAAATACATCCGAGAGCTGGGAGCTCCCTCCTGCATGTGAGTTGCTGGCATGTGCCTGTGCCGAGGGAGCCTTAGTCACGGTTCCTTCAATTCTCTGGGCCAGGCAGAGGAAGAGTGGAGGAGACTTTTTTTTTTTACTGTATGTTGTCTGTCCACATGGGGACACCTCTGATTTGGCCTCTCTTCTTGTGCTATTTGAGGAAGGTCCATCCCCCACCAAAATCTGTTGTGGACTTAAACTCAGCATCCCCTGCCAGCATGGTAAACTCCAGCTGAGCTGCTGTGCAGCAACATGTAGTGGTGGGCTTTGAAGAACAGTGAGCCAGGGCTGGGGGTCTCACAGCCAAGGTCTTCTGCAGATCTGGTTTTCAAGACCCCATCTGGACTCTGTAACCCTGTGTCTCCCTGTCCTTTGCCTTGTCTGAGAGCCTGGGTCTCCCACAGCTGTTGGGATCTGCTGGCAGAAGCGGGAGGAGCACCTCTGCCATGGCACCAGCAAGGCTGATTGGAGGTAGTACCTTTGGGAACAGTCTGCCAAAGCCATGCCCAAACTGTCTCTTGGTCCTGATGGAGGACAGGTCTGGGTACCCCCCTGGGATGCAGGTAGAGAGCAGGGACTAGATGAAGCATGTGGAAGAGAAAGCGTTTGCCTGCTGCCAGGGCACCTGGATCCAGCACTGCTGCTGCAGGAAATACCCAGAGGTGCACATTTGATCCCTGCTGACGTGGGCAGAGGTTGAGCTGGCAGATATATAAGAGGCTTTGTTCTTTGCTATCAATCCTCTGAGCCATCCAGCCCTGTGCCTGGAGCCCAGGGAAGATAATATCTCCCTGGCTTATGGTGCCCACAAGATCTTGGGCCCTTCAATCCGCAGGGATCAGACTTTGCATAGCTCCTTGAACAGCTTAGTTTCTCTCAGCATGAAAGCTGACATGAAGTTGGGCCCTAGCCCAGGGGGCTCAGGACTGCCAGCAAGAGATCTCTGCTGGCTCTGCTGGGCTGGTGACTCAGTGTGATGTGGGATGCAGCACCCCTCACCTGGAACTGGGACAGCCAGGTGACTCCTGCCTAGCCTTCTGCCCTTGCCAGATCCCTGGGACTGGGGTAGGACCTGGGCATGGGCAAGCAGGATGGGTCCAGGGGATGGCAGGGGTTTCCCAGTCTGGTGGCCCATCCCTGGACAACATCTCCCCAGAGCCATTATTGGCTTTTAGGAACAGTGGCCATCTGCCTCAGTTCCCTCGTGAGGCCTTGTATTGGCTGATGTCATTTGTTTGTGGCTGCTCTTGGTGGCTGGCTGCCTGTGTCACAGTGTGTCCTGGATTGTTGCTTCCTTGGGCTGGTCTGCTGGGGTGAGGATGCTGCCAGGCTGGGTCCTGCACCTCTGCCTTGTGACCAGCCTCACGGCTGTGGCTGGGAGGTGACGCTGGTGTGTGGCAGTGTTGCAAGCTGGGCAGGAGGCCTGGGCTGAGACCTTGCCTTGGAGATAAGCTTGAGGGTCAGTGGCTCTGGATAAGAGTGACATATATATCTGGTCGCATCAATGTTCTTTGGCTCACGGGGAAGGCTGGCAGCCTTGCAGCACTGCTGAGGAGTGTTATTTCTGTTAGTGAGTAACCTCTCAGGTCTTCAGGGAAGTGGCACCTCTCTGGCTGGCAGGGTATGCAGGGACATCCCGCTCAGAGGAAAGTGCTGAGCTGTGGTCCAGCTGCCTCTCTGCTACTTTGCATGGGACTTTCCCACTTCCAGAGGGGGTCTGGGCAGCCTGGCTCTGCCTGGGAATGAGTGGGAAGAGCACCGTCCCCAGTGCCTTCTATGGTGGGGAGCTTAACCTTTTTAGGAGCTTTCACTTGGTGCCTGGGGGCAGGAGAAACTTTATGGGTTCCATGGAGGTGATGGTGACACTGGATCTCCCAGCTCAGGGGATGGGGACCAAGGGCAACAGGGAGGGTGCTGGCTAAGGCTGACTCTTTTTAGGCAGCTCCTTTCCATGGGGGTGTAAGGGACCCAAATACCTTCTATGCTTGGCCAGCACGAACCTTTAAGACTTTCTCTTCCTGCCCAGATGTCAGCCAGGATACCATGGAGAGAGATGCCACGGCCTCTCGCTGCCTGTGGAGCACCCCCCCAGCACATACGACCACACCACAGCACTGGCCGTTGTTGCCGTCGTCCTGTCTTCCCTTTGTCTTGTCATCATCGCAGCTCTGCTGATGCTCAGGTCAGTGGGATGGGGCTGAGCTGTTGGACCCATGTCCCTGGGAAGACCATGTGCAGGGGAGGGTGGCAGGGACTTCTTCATGCTCTGAGCATCCCTTTGCTTGGCCTCGCAGGTGTCACAAGAGGGGTGTCTACGATGTAGAAAACGAAGAGAAAATCAAGCTGGGCATCACTGTGAATCACTGAGGATGCTGGGTGCTGGCGAGGTGAGCCCCTGGCTGAGCATGGGGCAGTGGTGGGGCTGGTGGGTACAGGGGCCTCTTCTTGTTCATGCTGGCTGGGACTCCTCCATGCATCCTGTGCCAGAGCGAAGCAGGAGCTGAAGGCAGTTTGAGCCTGAAGAAGCAGCTTGCTGGATTTTAGCCCAAAAGCCTGAACTGCCCTCTGGGGCTCCAGCCTCTTTCCCTTTCCATTTTACCCAAGCCCATGTCCTCTGCGATACCTGGTCACCACCACCTCCTCCTCTCTGACCTTAAGTCCCTACTGTCACTGCATGCTTTGGGGACATTTGGCAGTGGGGAAGCTGCTTCTGGTAGGTTTTTTTTCTCCACTTGTTTTGCTCCCTCTGACTCTCTGAGTCACTTCCCCTCCTTAGATATCGCCTCTATTTTTATA
>JANHGN010004996.1:0-46328 GCA_024605025.1 Megaceryle maxima | reverse complement strand
TTCAACCAGGAGATTTCTCCTGAAAGGAAAGTAAAACAGCTCATGTTACAGCAAAAACCAAAACAAACCAACCAACCGAGAGTGGAACTTGGCCAGAGCACAAGTTAGATACAGTGAAAGACAAGGCTGCAGTGTATTCTAAATATGACAGCCGGATTAGTTCTGTTGGTTAGTTCAGCTGGTGGTGGTGATCTGTATGGGTGCTGTGCTTGATCTGCTGATACTTTTGGACTGGATAGTTGATGAGAGAATTGTTAATTGCAAGGCTTTTGCTCTAACTTCTGCTCTGTTGATGTGGAATTCGTTTGCTGTTTTAGCTTATGTCTTTTCAGTAAAGTTGATCATAGTTCAACTACTACTTTTTGAACCTGGACAAAAAAACATTAAGCAGTTGTGGCATGGTCCAGAACATGTTCAAATTGCTCAGAGAAGTTACCTAAGGTCTGTCGTGCTACAGGTTACAAGACTTCTCTCATTGCACAGAGGACTCACAGACAAGCTCTGGAAGATCTTTGGCAGCTGTAATTTAGGGAAAATATTACTATTCTGTTTCAGCTTCTGTTTCCTTGTATTTTGCTTGATATCACTCATAGATATTTTTCTTTTAGATGGAGGAAAATCTAAGCTGAGAAGTCTTTCATGAAGCTCATTTAAAGTGGTTTTATTCAGTTCAGCCATTTCTTAATCCAAAGGATCATCTGTCTGCTTGAGTAAGAGCATCAAGTTATTCTGGTCACAAAAAAAAAAAATTTCATATAGTATGAGAGTCTCCCTCTTCATGCTTGTTAAGGGAATATAATTAATCCATCTTGATACATTTAGTCTTTTCATTCTTGATTATTTACTTTTTTCTTCCGCTTTTGGCACAAAAGTACTTCAAAGTTCATTTACCTCTTCAGTTTTATTGTCAAGCTCTTACTGTCCATGGGTTGGGTTTTTTTTGTACTAAATCTCTTTCACTTTCTTCGGTTTTTGGCACATTTGAGAGGAGGTTCCTTTCTTCTAATTCGAGGCTATAACTGGTTGAGGAGAAATAACACGATTTTTTTATTTGCTACTAGTGGCATCTTGGCAGTATCTGCATTGCAAGACTGTTTATCTTGTCAAGTCAGAGTTTGCCTTGAACTTTCCTTAATAGTCTTCCTTAATCGTTTCCTCATTGTGAGCAACTTTATCTTCCCATCCTGGTCTGTTTCTAGAAGGGTGACAGCAGCAGCAATGATAGTTCTCATTTTCATAAAGTTTGCTGACTAACTCTTACTGTCTGGATTTGGCTGCAGCACTAAAAAGATGCTTCTTTGGAATTCGGTTTTGGTAGTGATCTAGGAAATACTTATTTCATTTTAAGACAGAAAGTCTTTTCTGTATTGCCATCGGATTGTTCTAAGGGTTACTGTAGCCCTTCATACCTTCCTTTTGTGAGCTGTGTTTAGGAATCACTTCTGACATAACCAGATGTGAATTTTGAAAGTCAGGCCTAAATTGTTCAGGCAAAAGTTTACTTGCAAGTGTGATTCATTTTTATAAGAGATACTGAAAATTGAAGTCTGCTGTTGCAGGTCTTTCTTAAAGCATATGAATTGACTTACAGATACAGCAGTAAAGCCACTGCCTGATGGTGATGCTTGTAGTAATTCTGATGTTGCCTACTATGGTTAACAAATTCTTTGTTCTGCCAGCAGTTACTCAGTTGTGAGTTGAAGTATCTATGAGATTATAATAGCTGCATAATTCATAGTGAACTTTGATGTTGATGGGGGGGGGAATCAAACAAACAACAAACTGCCTTCACAAAGAAGGAAGCTCTTCTTTCCAGTATATTCACTTTGTTCTGATTTTGGAGGATGTTCTGAGAAACTCTACAGTTGTTTTGTAAAGTCTAAAATAATTTCAGCTGCCACATGTTTTGTTGTGAAATGAAAACTTGGCACCAACTTGTGCTTTTGTAGATGCCCAGTTTGTAATTCTAGCATGAATTCTTACAGCTGTCCCCAGCAGTGACACACATCTGTTTAGTGAAGAATATTTTTCTCTTGGTATCTGGGGAAGAAAAAAAAAAAAGCGCACCACCATAAAAAAATTAAATAAATGAATAAATAAAAACAAACCAAACCACAAACCAGTTCAAAACTATTTCACAACTTTTATATTTGGACACCAAAGGGTTAAAACACTCTAAAGTTTAATATTTTTAAATCATCTTGCTTTAGAATTTTTAGACTAGTATACTGATGTTTATATAGGAAACGTTTTTTTTCCTTACTGTGGGCATTTTAGTGTTCTGATCTTTTTTTTTTCTTTCTCTTTCTTCTGTTTTGTTTTAATCCTTGTATCTGCTAATTTTTGTATAGGAATAGTTACTAATTCTTTTGAGATACAGCCTACTAAATTTAAAGTAACTGAAGCCATGAGTTGACCGGTAATTTAATCCATTCTATATAAATTTCAGTGAAGAGCTGACAAATTGGTTTCAGGATGAAAGTAGAAATGCTTTAAAGGCATAAAAGGCTTAGTATCTTGTTGTTAAGGTGGTCACATGATAATGGCTTACATATTGAATAATGTGCTACAGCACTTTATGTATGTTAATGTAACTTTTAATCTTAATGTTGCCTGCAAATATGTGATCCCTTATGATATAAGTTTCCTGTTTATGCACCATTGCCCGTTTAAATCAAACAGAAGATTCTGAAACTGTGAAAACTACACATGTCAATGTTTTACAGCTACGTAATTCGAATTGACTTGATTTTTTCAAGTAATCCTAGAAAGGGGGAGCATTCCATATAGAAACTGCTGAAACTGCCACAGGTGCTTCTCCGAAAACCTTACAGTTGTGGCATTGAATGTTCAGTATCGCTTCCTTTCTGCACACAAGGCATACTGTTGAGGTATTTGTTGCGGTGATTGGTTTTAATGCTAATCTAGGAATTCAGATATAGAATCTATAGATTTGCATGCTTTGCTTACCCTAATTTACAATTATCTACATTTTTATTTGTAAACTAACAATAGATAAGTTGAGATCAGTATTTTTTAACAGATATTACATTGATATACGAAAACTGTGGTTTATTTTCTTAGATTGTCGCATGGCATTAACAAAAACACAGTAAGCTGTCGGTGATGTAATCACTATTTGAAATTAAACATTTAGGGAAATTTTTTTTACATATATGAATGGGTTTGGGTTTTTTTTCAAAAAGATTTACTGTTGACTTTTTGTAGCAAAGGTTTGTTTTGGTTTTCAAGGTATGTGACATTATAAGTGGAAGACAGTGTATTTCAAATGTATTTCTATGTTAAAGACACATGGAAACATACTTGCTTTTTTCCCCAAATAAATATAAAAAATATGAACAATTGAAACAACTTAGAATAAAGTTCTGAGTCCAGTATAATATATAATTCAAAGTGAGAAGCACAAGTCTTTATCTTTTCTTTCTACAGGTCCTTCCAAGAGTAAGTTTTGTAAGTTTTATCTTGAAGTAAATCTTTCTTACATCAAGGTAGTTAGATTTTAAACAATTTTAAGTTTTAGTTTGTTTTGCTTTACTTTCTGTAACTTAATCATAGTGGAAGTGTCTTGTATTTTTTGAGAGTTTTTCTCAGATTCTTTCATTCCTTTATTGAACTTCTCAAACAACAAATTTTGGATAGCCTGGAATAATAAAAACATCTTCAGCTAAAGCTAAACTGAAAGTTAACTTCATGTTTCTGTACACCAGAATTGTTGGGTTAGATGCCATATTTTGAACAATTCAATGACATTTACAGACAGCATTCTGAAAAGCATTTCAGAAGCTGGAAATACAAACATGCTTCATCAGCATCCTCTGTATAGCTGCTTTGATACTGGGACTTTCAGGTGAACTGGGCCTTTAAAATGGGAATTCTGAGGATGTCAACCCAAGGGAGAAAACCAGATTTTTAAAATTTTTATTAATAAATTATTAAAAAAAAGGTTCTCTTTGTGCTAAGATTAGTCAGTTTTGAAGGCTTCCTGTGGAAGAAGACAATTGTGTTACGAGAGTGTTGTTTTAAGCACTGGAGAAGCTGTGTGAATAAATTATAAACAAAAGTCAGAACTTAAACTCTTGATATAAAAGTGCACATATTGAGATTGTTTATAAAACATTTGACACTACAGAGCAATTCAAGTGTTAAATGTAATCCATCAAGGAACTTCAAGATCACCTACTTCTGCTTTCAGACTTTCCTCAACTTTTCTCATGGATTTTTTTTTTTTTTTCTATTTAGAATAACTTCGTAATAGAAAATGTATCTTTCCAGTTGCATTAGTCTGTCTTGTTTAGCTTTGGAGTTAGCATCTTACACTTCTGTACTTCGGGACAGAAAACAGTATGTCTTTATTATTACTATTTATTATTACTCCCAGCTCCTGGATTTTTCGCCTACAGGAAGGCTGAGGTTAAATAATACCATGCTTCATGATTCTAATTTATTTCTAGTAATAAGAATTACATGGAAATAATGAATAAACTATAAAGCAAAACAATACTGCTACATCAAAAGAATCTTAATGCATTTGTTATTCAAATACTTGAATTGCTTTAAAAAAATATGCAAAGTATGTGTTTTCTAAGAGCAGAATGAATTGACTTTGACTACTTACCAAAACTGCATTAGTCCCAGGTAAGGTTATGTAAGGAAATTCTCTCCCATTTGTCAGTTTGTGTATAATTCTGTCTGGAGTAGGTGCCAAAAAGTGAATAGTATTTTCAGAGCTTTATTCTATATGTCTGTCCTTCAGCTTTCCTGCCTGTTCCTGTAGATAGACTGACTTCCTTAGACGTGTCTTCAGTTTCTTTGTTTTTTACTGGAGAGAAAGAGGGAATTAAGTTTTTGGTGCACAGCTGTCTGTTTTGACAGTAACAAGGCCAAACTTCAGAAAATGCTGCAGCAAGCCAATTTAGGTAATAAAAAATTGGCTAATCATAAAATGCATGTACCTTTTCAGTGCTTAGCCTGACTTTCTTCCTCGTGATATGACTTTCTTCTGTCCTTCTGCACCTTCCTTACTGGAAAGTTTACCAGTAGCTTCTTCCCTCATAAGATCATCTTTGAAAAATACCAGTCTATCTAGCTTATTATTTGTCTGGCCTTGCTTCAGCTAAACATCCTACCTTAGTCCTCAAGTTTGGCAACTTGGGACACACTCACATGCACAAAATCACAAACAAAGGGGAAAAAAAACCAGCACCACTCCTCACCCCTCCAGAAAGAGGGGGAAGGGGGGGAGAAAAAAGAAACCCAAAGAAAAAATCCACCCCCAGAACCTGCAGGAAATTTCCGTACTCATTTTAAAATTCTGAGTAATGCAGTTACAGAAATAGAGCTGTCATGTTTGCTGTATGATTAGCAGTAACAAAAGGGCAGCTTGCATGAAGATTTAGTATCAAACAGTGTATTCTGAGCTTTGCAGCTTCTGCTATTTCAAGATGTTTAGGCTAAAAGATCAAAACTAGTACTGAAGGAATTTTTAACTTCTAAAAAAACATAGAGGATGGGTAGACAAGAAAATAATTCAAGAGATGTGAAAAGTTTAGGTATTTCTGTCCATGTTGCCCAACACTTTTTATTCTACTTTTTTTTATTCTACTTTTTCTACTTCTCTTTCATAGCCCAGATTTTGAAGTTATTTTCAAATACAGTATCCTTTACCTAGTCAAATCCTTTCTGTAGTCAGGTGTGGCAAGTGAAGAAAATTTCCTCACATGGGGCATCTCTAATTACTGATTAAGCAGTTGAAAGTTTATTCAAATATAGTGATTACCTCTGAGTTTCCTGCTTGATGGATTTCATGGGTTTATTTGGTTTTTTTTCAAGCATGCAGTCCCTGTCACGTATAGTCTACTTAATAACCAAGTGAATCTTCAGTTACTGCTCCTCCTCCTTTTCACTTGATAGCTTACATATAATTGCCATTCATAACCAATCACTGACACGGGCATTACACAAGAGCTTGAGCTCCTCTTCGTCTTGCATGTACTTGGGGCAGTGAGCTACTTCATTTCGATTCCTGTAATGAAGTCCGTTTACAGTAACGGCTTTTACGTTCTTAGCTCATGCACTGAGGTAGCAGCTTCATTTTCAGCCCTTGGCAGCAGTTGAGGTAGAGCTTACACTGCAGATTTGGTAATGGATGTATTCCCCCTTCCTTGTAACTGCTGCTGTAACTGAGTAGTGCCACTCCCAAGTCCTGATTACTGCTTTTAAGGAATGCTCTAGTAGATCTCTAGGATTTTTTAATTCATTCAAGTAATCAAGGGTTTCTAGAAGGTCCGTGTAAGACTGTATTTTTCTGTTAGGCACTCTGAATCCTCACAGTGCTGGCAGGATTGCTACCCATGTTGCTCCAATCTGGTAGAACTCTGTGATAGCTGTTAGGAGCATTGTCTTTCCTGCTCTGTGCATATAGGTAATTGAGAGAGCCATTTTTTCTCGAATTACTTGCATTTTATTTTGATGAGCTAATATCACACAGCTCTAGCTGCCTTTTGTGTTCCCCCAACAGACTTTTCCTCCTAGAGAAGGCTAGAAAAATAATTATAAAGAAGGAGGTCTTTTTTATCTTTCTACTTCGTTTTTGAGAAAGTGAGACTCGAGAGTTTCCGCCAATTTTGTCGACTTTTCTCTTTCCCGTTAACATTGGAATGCAAGCCAGTTTAACTGACATTTGAAAGGATTTGAAAGGCCCAGAATAGCCAAGCTTTGATTAAATTGATGGAAATTGACAAGAGGATATAGAAAAATTGCATAAATTAGTGTTCCCACTGAGAGGGAGCAGAGAGAGCTTAACTTGTGTTTTCTTCTGTAGCAGCTATTGTACAGCTGTTTTCTAAAGTCGTCTGGATCCTGTAATCTCCCTTTATTTGATTTTATTTTCTCTCTTTTTCATTACTAACTTATGAATGTAGGAAGTTCTCTGAAATTAATAGGCTAAATTCAGACTCGCATTTTTAAGAGAGACCTTTCTAAACTCTGAGAAGTGAGAATGTTACAGCCAATGTGCTTCAGTCCCTTAAACCCCTGCAGTACTTCCACAATACCCTTACAGTGCAAGTACTTCTTTGCCTGGTAAGAGTAGGCCGTTCAGGAAGAGATGGGAAGGGGACAGATAAAAAATATCAAAGGTCATTACATATTAAAATCTGACAACACTAACTTAAGGTTCATTTAGTTTGTTTCTGGGAAGCTTAACTTCTTTTTTCCCAGAATTTGGTCGTGTACCTGTACACACTTGCATATTAGTTTGTACATCTGGCACTGGTATTCATTTGGGAAATGATGGCTTAACTGTAGCCTGCCTTTCAGGCCACTTTTCAAAGCAAGGTTGTTTTTCTGTAACACTTGCTAAGTAATAGAATTTCTTCCTCCTTGAAGTTTTAGGTCACACCATGTTGTTTTGGTCATTTTTATCTTTGCATAACTTAAATTTGCTCTTGTTTAGATTTCCTTTACTGTTGTTTTGGGGCTTGCAAATTTAAAAGATGTTGCAGAGAACTGAGCTAATCTTTTTGACCAAAAATGGGTATGTTAAAATTTCTCTGAAGTTGTATTGTGTTACATCCATATGGTACAGAAGTAAATAGGAACTACTAGAAGAGCACTGAAGGTTGGTTAGCAGGGACCTCACCAGGCTGTTGAGTTCCCCGGGGGAAAGGATTGACTGTATTTTGCAGTAGTCCTGAAATGATCATCTCTTACAGCGAAGGGGATGGGGAGATAGTCCTCTGGAGATACAACAACTTTGATACTCTGAAACTTTCTCCTAATGCTGAACTTCAAATATCCTTTGTTCATGTTAATCCCATTCATGTAGTGCCTGCCCTGGACACAAAACAGATTATTCTCTTTGCAGCTGTCTTTTAGGTATTCTAAACTGATACCTCAAGATGAGGTTTCATTTCTTTTGGCTAACTAGGTTTTTCAGTCTTCTAAAGTCTTACTTTCTGGACTACTCTTGGCTGCTGTTCTCTGGATTTTCACCAGTAGTCCAAGTAAATGTTAACTTAGAATATTGTACCATGGAATTAAATTACCCTCATCTAGCCTAATGATTTCTCTGATTCTGTAGTGTTTTGACTTACTCTTCCAAATTTTATGTAATCCATCTGTATCCATTTATGGAATTAGTCTTTTGGTAATAGTTTATAAAGATTTTTTTAGTGTCATTTTGATAGCAGAGAAGTTGCAGTGATCTAGGAAGCAAAGCTGGGCTTTGTTCTTTGTTTTCTTTGTATGAGCTGGAGTGAGTTGTTTTCTCCCTCATATGAGTTTCCACAGAATTAAGCCTATTAATCTTCTGAATTCTTACTCTTGGCTGGTCTGTTTCTGGATTTTTAAGTAATGGACTTGTCTAAACTACTGAAGCAAAGAAACAAAAATGCAATTTTCTCACTAGTTAGATCTGTCTGGAAAGGCAGAAAAAGCTTATGAAAGATTTATTGGCATCTTTTGCTTAGCAGTCTAATTTTGTCATTTCTAGCCCTCTTGTCTTTACTTTTAGGCACTTTTTAAATAAGTTACCCTATTTTTCTAAGCACGGACGTACTTTGTTTGTGTAAATGCATGCAGTTCAGCACCCTTTCAAATGAAATCTCCCCATCTCTACGTGTCCTGCCTGATGTCCTTTATAGTCTCCTTGATGCATTAGAACATTCAAAATCCAGTGCCGCTCTCTTGTGCACGGAAAAGTCTTGGTTCAAATAACAAAGCAAGTCCCAGCACTTATGATGTCACACACTTTGAAACGAGAAACAAACCAGAAAAAAAAAAAAGTATAAGCAAAGCATAACTAAGTATAGCATCTTTACCTATCTATCTTTTCTATGTATGTATATATTTTATTGTTAGGAAGAATAGTGATGTTGTTGTTACTTTAGAAACCACAATGCCATGGACAATTGCCAAGTCATGTTAAGTTTGTTTTGAGTATTTGATCTTTTGCTCAAGTTAAAGCAATAGATTGCAGAATGAACTGCAGAAGATGGTAAAATTCAAGGCTGAAATTAGTCTGAAGTTTATGTAAAGATCAGATACTTCAGACTATCGTAAAGCATTTGGGGAAGTTTAAATAGGAAGATGTTCTTTCTAAGGCACATAGTATACTGATTTTATTTTAAAGTGTATTGTCTCCCAAATCTTGCTTAGAAGCCAGATATATGTGTGAAAAGTTAGTTATAAAACTAAGATTGATAACTAATTTCTTAATGGAAATTTGCTAAGTGTATGTTTTCTCTCGTCACCCACAGATAGATAGTCAGTAAGGGCAGCAGCAGCAGCAGCAAGCTAGCTTGATGAATGAGTGTAATTCAGTTTCTTTGTATTGTACAGCTTGAGAAATGCCAGTGGCCTGACAGCAGCAGACCTTGCACATACCCAGGGCTTCCAAGAATGTGCCCAGTTTCTCTTGAACCTCCAGAACTGTCACCTGAATCGTTTCTATAGCAATGGCACCTTAAATGGGGTTCATCAGAATGCAGGTCCCAATCCATTCAGTGGTGGGACAAGTCGAAAGAGATCCTTTGAAGATACAGAGTCTGCTGGAGTGAAGAAGGCTAGAACAGAAGGTGAGACCACAGAGGTAAAAGGGATGGGCTGATACTGTTACTGGGGAAAAAAAAAAAAAAATAAACATTTTAAAGCCTTTCAGAGTGGATGTTATTATTGACAGACTCCCATACATATCTAAATTGCATAGTTTATATAAGAAGATGAATACAGTTATTTTGTGCCACAAGTTCCCAGTTCTCCCTGTCTGTCATCATCTTGGTGTGTTGAGAAATTTCTATTTCCAGAAAGTGCTAAAGTTGCGTGATGCAAAGAATAATATGTGGAGGAGTAGGAGCTGAAATTGGCTTCTCCTCCTTCCTCAATTTCTTCTCCTTCAGGAAAGCCAAGTAACATTGTCCTAATTCACAGAGATGCCCAGATGTTCTGATGGTATTTTTCCACTTCAGGATTAATTCACAGTTCAAAAACCATTTGCTAGATAAGATGGATGAAAGAAATGTAATGCAAGCATCTTCCAGGAGGATGTAAGACCACAGTGACCCCTAAGGATTCCTATTCAGCCGTGTGTGCTGAGGCTAGTGCTGCTTTCTCTGCCAGCAATGATGCAGTAGTACAACCTCAAAGATATTTTTTTGGTGGCTACATGAAATCTTTTTTTTATGTCTTATAAATACCTCAGATAACACGATGGAGAATATCCTCTGCTTCCTTTAGGTTGGTCATCCCATTCATTAAAAGAATGCAGTATTCTTCACTCAAACCTAGTTTCATTTTCCTGTGTCTAGCCATCAGGAAAGGGACTTTGTAGGCCTTCAATGAAGATGCTTTCTTCAGTTAGTTTATACTGTTCTAACAGATGTGACTTGCAGTAAGTCAAATACAATGGGCTCAAACAGTGCTTAATTCCAGATAACAAGAGGGGAATTGAGATGAGAACGTTTCTGATACGACACAGACAACAAAAATTGCACACTGGTATTTGCTTTAGTGCGTGTTATTCAGTCACCATTTTAATTGTACCAGGATCAGAGGCCTTGAAGGGGGTACTCCAGAGCCAGTCATCAACAGGGCGTGTTACTAAATTACGTAGCATTGCATGAGGGAGACAAGTGCCTGTGCATTTAAAGGCAAGACTGCTGCTCAGGAATCACTCTCTAAGTAGCTACACAGTATGAGAAAACCTAACCCGTGTACAGCTGCCCGTTCACAGCTCCAGAAGGAGGTCTTCTGTCCAGTAATGTTCTCTTACGGGGAGGAGCCTTTTTAAAGATAGGTAACTTCTCTTTTGATGAGCTCTTCCCTTTGAATGTTCTCAACTAGCAATCTCTGCAGAAAATGGATTAAATGTAGTCAAGAGGTAGCATTTCCCCACATCTGTGGGGCTGTACTCTCTACATTACCGTGAAGCGACACTATCTGCATTGCCTTCAGTGGAAGCAGTTGGTCCAGTGGAAAAGTTGGATTAGGCAAGCAAATGGACAGTATCTTTAAGGGAATGAAGTCTCCCAAGCAATTGGAGGACATGGAGTCAAGTTGTGCCAGGGGAGGTTTAAAATAGGAAAAATATCTTCACTGAAAGGGTTGTCTTGCTCTGGAAGGGGCTGACCAGGGAAGTGGTGGAGTCACTGTCCCTGGAGGTGTGGATGTGGCACTGAGGGACACAGTTTAGTGGTGACCTGGCGGTGCTGGTTAACGGTTAGACTTGATAGTCTTAAAGGTCTCTCCCGACCAAGTGATTCAGTGATTCTACTTTAGAGAAGAAATCAGAGTAGGGTTTTTTTTTAATTTTTACCAATATGACTTTTTAAGACCTTTGCAAAAAAAAAAAAAAAAAAGCAGCTAAAAGCTTGTCTGCATTTTCTTGAAGTTTTTTAGGCTTATTTAAGAAATGCATCCCAAATGCAGGAGGTGAAATTCCTCATCTGTTGTGTCTGCCTTCAAAGAAAGACATCAACATCAGTAATTATCTATCATACCAGTGTGAAAAGTCTGTTGGGAGTGAGACTGAACTGCTGTTCTCAAGGTGCCTTGTGAGCAAGGGCACTGGGTTATAGGAAGCCCTCAGTACACCTTCGGGCCTAGCCAGCCTTTTTACAAAGCAAGCCCAGTTCTGTGGTAGTTTTGCCCTTACCAAAACCATGCTGCTCTGTTGTCCTTTAAAGGCTATTTGCAGAGGAGCTTCCAGATGTTTGTGGATACTGCAGGCAGCCTGTATTTGTGGAGAGGGGGCAGGTTTTGATGGCTATACCCCAAACTGGAACAAGTGGTGCTTTAAGAAAACCCACTTGTGAGCAAGCACAGTATATACCCCTTACACAGAGAGGTAGGCAGTAGAGTTAGAAGAACTAAAGCACTTAAACTACACTTTGCTTTTTTGACCTGAAATAGCTAAACTGGTCAGCGAGGGGGAGTTACTTCCATGGAATTTTGTTTATATGCACGCATGTCCCTGCTGTTGGCTGCATAGTATTAGAAACAGCTTCGGCCTCAAAATTAAACAACGCTGATATAAATTATACTGTGCTACAAAATAATTACCCTCTTCAAATGCAATGCAAAAATTGAGTTCCAAAGGCTGAAGCTGAACTTAACAAAAGTCAGCGGCCTCTTACAGAAAGTACACCGGATAGTTTTTATTCTTGACTTGGGAACATTGGCTGGGGTTTATGTCTGTTTTCCTGAAATCGGTTCCAGAAATTTCACCAGGCTTCCTGGGCTGGTTGGAGGGTGGTGCACAGGGTCAAGCATATGGTGACGTTGCACACCAGGCCAATTTGTCACACGACTGATGGCAGCAATCCTAGACGTAGCCCTGTGGTTCACGGCCCTTGGCAGGCTGGTTTTTGCCCTGTGCTGCACACGCTACAGACGGTATTGACTTGCTGCTGCTTTCGGGTGTTCTTTGTGAGGTGGGGAAGGAGGGTATCACCAGGTGTACACTTGAATTGGCCAGCATGAAACTAACTACACTTCATTATACCTCTAGGTAACTAGAAAAAAAAAGGCCTTTCCTTTCTTGGTTTAGGGTAATTTGAAGCCCACTGATCCAAGAGCCCTGATCTCCTTTAGACACCATGTGATCTCTTTGGCCCTGAAATACTTTAGCAATTGCTTAAGAGTCTAAAAGCAAGTAGTTGACAAAAACCTCTGTTGTGCCCGAGGTAATAAGAGCTGGCTTGCGGTCTGTTACAAAGTGGTTCTTTATATAAGACAGCATTAAGAATGTGTGCAGTCTGTACAGAAAAGTGTATTGGTGGTGGTGTGAGAGCAGTGTGGGGTCTGCCAGGATAGTACTGGAGCAGTGCTTTGGGTGGTAGGTGCAAGAGATCGTGAAGTCAAGCCCATCTTGCTTACTAAAGCATTTCCCACAGCAGTCTAGCCACTTGCTGGCTTTTCTCAGAAGACAGATCTGTTTGATCAGCTCCTGAAGGGGGGATGCCTGGAGCACTCTAGTATGAATGGGGGGGTGGGTTACTGGGAACTGGCCCTTGAGAGTGGAAGAGGGAGCAGTCCAGACTGCAAGTACCCAAATGTAGGCTATAGGCTGGTTTTTATCTGGTTTGCACACTTATCTGTAAAGCCTAAATACCAGTAACTTAAATGGCTCTTCATTCAGTTTGTTGTATCAGACTAATAATTGCTGGGTACGTAGGTGCAAAGTCTGATTGGTACCCTGGTAATTCTCCATTTTGAGGGATTAAAATGGATGTGCAGTTACTTAGCATTTACTTACTCTTCAGTAGGAATCCCAAACATGTCAAAAGCTTTCTGATATGAGAAATGTATTTTGTAAAAGGCTTTTGCTCTAATAATCCAAGTACTCATCTGTTTGTTACCTGAGTTTTCAACTGTGTGCCAGTGACTAAACATGATTTTTTTTTTTTTTTTTTTTAATCAGTTTACAGCTTTGATGGCTTAATACCAATGATGAATGGAGAAGTTGAGGACGATGCTGACAATATGCACGTTGATAGAGAGTTTGCTGTTGTATCAGGTGGGAGTGGACAGTTTCCTGTTAACTACAACAACACTCAAATGGTTGAAGACACCAAACAACAGGAGAGTACTTCTGTTGGACCAAAAGAAATTGAAATATACACTGTTTCTGCAATGCAAACTCCTTGTCGTTGCAAGAATCAATATGCATTTTATTTTTAAGTATAAAACCTAGTCCTTTATTTTTGCACATTGTTGTCTAGAGTCTTGAAAACTATTGTATTCCTGTGACACCCATTATACTGGGGGTTTAGTAGGTATCTAAAATTGGCTGTTTCACGCAGTATATTGTAATGGTGAAAGAGATGGTTTATTAGTAGCTTATTATTATTTCAGATAAACAGAAATCTAAATGGCTGTTTCACTTTTAACCTGAGGCTTGTATTACATTGTGCCTTGCTTTCAGTTGCTATAATTTCAGGTTAAAGGAAGTTCAGAAAGAATTTAAATTATTCATTTAATTTCCATTAAATAGATTTAACTGTTAATAAGAAGACTTGATAGGGAAACATATCCTAGCGTTAAATAGCTTTGAAAATAATGTTACAAGACAACTGGCTTCAAAATAGCTCAACAAAAACTATAAAGAATAGTCTAGACATGCATCATGTCTTCAGAATTTGTTCAGGCCCAGTGACATAAGTGCAGGATCCTGCTATGGGCTATTTTATGTAAATAAAAGATGGGGCATCACAGGTCTTAAACTAACATTTAGGACTTGGAACACAGTTTCTGTGTTTCGTACCAATCTTCATGAAACAGTCAAAATGCTATTAGTATTAGTGAATATTAATGCTCTAAGGTTTTTTAAGGGCTGCTTCACCAAGATGCTTTTGGTGACCCCAGGATGTGTATAGAGTTTTGATTAAAGCTGTCTTGGGTCAATTTTTTCCATGCGCTTTGTAGGTAAAGGTGTGGACTTCTTATGACAGTGCATTACTGCATTCAGAAATTCATTTCTGACTTTAATTTGTTCTGTGAGAAATACATTTATGCTTTGTACCACAGATCAGATTCACCAAAGGGAATGATAATTAACAGATATTTTAATATATAAGGAATATATATATATAAAATCAGCACTTAAAAATTAGAAAGTGTTCTTATTTATGGAGAAATGATTGTCTTTCATAAATATACTCTATTACTATAGGTGCTAATTTTTAAGGAATAATAACATTCTAGAATTACTACTAAGACTATTCATTACCTACTTTTGCATATTAACTAACATTAGTGCCATTTTTACTAAATTTCATTTGGTAAAGCCAGCCTATGAGATCTTATTTTTAAACAGTTAAGATTTTGCACTTTACAATTAATAAACACTATGTGAAATTCCTTCTGTGCGTTTTCATCACTGAAATATTAGCTTTGATGTCTTGATGGCTTTGGGTTGGTTTTTTTTTTCCGCTCTCAGTAAGAGTTTGTGGTTAGTGAGTTGAGCCAATGCAGTTGTTTTAACTCGTGTAGGGACTGAACAAGAAACTCCAATAGCGCACCCAGCGAGTTACAAATCGAGCACGTTTCTTGGCGTTCTGTATTGCTGTATGTGAGGTGTCAGTACTGTAATCTGGATTTCACATAATACCCCCGCGAAAGACCAGTAGAGAACTGAAACTTCAGATTCTTCTATGTCCAACAGTGGTACTCATCATGTGTCACTTAGACACCCAGTATGGGGGAAGTTAACAACAGACTTACTTGGCTTGAATTGGGAATTCTCAGTCGATGCAGTCCTATTGTGCACATAGGTTTATGCATTCACGTGTCCATAAACCTATGTGCACGTATCCGAGGATAGTAACAGGATGTAAAAATCTCTAAATGTCACCATACAGGTCTGTAGTTCCTCTGTTTGCCTTGCTCATCTTTACCAATATAGATGTAAAATTTAGATGTCCTTTACTGGTAGGCATCTTTAAGGCAGAATATATCACCCGCTTTTTGTTCTAGTACTTTGAGTACCACTGCAAAAACATTTCAGACGTAGCGATGAAATCTGTTTATGGAAATAAAAACTGTTGTAATAACCTGCCTTCAAAGGAGAAAGTGCTTTAAGAAAGCTGTCAGTGGGTTTTGCATGCACATTTTTAGAATTTCATTTCCTACTAATCTTTTTCAGTCTTCTGCGCACTCTGCTATTGTATGGCATTTTGCGTGTGGCTTGTACAGATGTTATTATAAACTTGCCATTAAATACAAACCTGCCTAGGATGTTATCCAGCAACCTGCTAGATTTGAAGTACTTCTGAGTGCAGGAACTTTGAAATATTTTATATTGGCACCCAGGCATAACATTTCTTTATTTGATCTATTTCAGTGTATACTGTACTGTGACAGTTACCACTAAAAAGAACAAAAAATAAAAAAAGAGCCACAGATAAATTACAGCTGAAAAATGAAAAAACCCCACCCTTCACCCTCTCACAGATGCTCAGTTCTTGTACGTACAGCATCTTTCATCCCAAGAGGGCATTGCAGCTGAAGTGGAAAGATGTCTTCTATTCCACCTTTCAGAACCCTGCCCAGGATGTTGTCTTGCAACACTTCATCTCATACAGTTAAATAAAAAAAATCCGAGCAGGTCGCGATGTCTTTGCGAAGAGCACTAGAGGCATAGTTACACGTGACTGTAGACAGATAGTTGCATAGACTCCAAGCTACAAGCTCACTGGTTAGCTGGCATTACTTGGAACTGCTTACATTGTTACAAAGAAAGGGTAGATGTCTTTTCAAAGCTCTGTACGGAAACATTTTTTAAATAAGTGGAGTATAGTGGAGACATTTTGATGTGTTTCGATTTATTCTTAATTGTTGGTGACAGGTGTATTTCTTAATGCAGATATGAATAGCAGTAGCTCCATATTGAATGCACTGACAAATGGATGTGCCATCAATGGACATTTGGATTTCACCGCCGCACAGCAGCTCAGTGGGATGGATGCCAGGCGTGAGGAGTGTTTAACATTAACACCTAACGGAATAATTCCTGGAATAACTTCTCCCAGTAGGCACAGAATTCATACCAGTAATGGCAGCGAGGAACCGGAAAAGGCCATGAATAATTCCACTGATATGTGTGGATCTCTACACCTGAACGGAAGCCCAAGTAGCTGTGTTTCTAACCGGCCCTCATGGGTGGAAGACCCTGGAGATACTTTGCACTATGGACACTATCACGGTTTTGGGGATACTGCTGAAAGCATCCCCGAACTTAGTAGTGTTGTTGAGCATTCCAATTCTGTCAAGGTTGAACAGAGATACGACAATACTGTCCTAGGCACAATGTATTTGTATCATGGTTCCTAGACGAATGACCTTTATATCAAACACATATTGAAATTGCTACCAAATGAAAGTTGGGGGGCAAAATCCTCACATAGCATTAAATTTGAAGATTGCAACTTATTGCTATTTTTACACCTTGTTTATATGAAAAGTATACCTTTAATTTGACAGCCTTATACAATAGTTGTAGTTTGTTGCATGTATGGGGCTTATTTAGCGATAAAGTAGGTGCTGTTATGATGGAATGTTTATTATTTTCATTTTTTTATTATGGAATGTTCTGGTTTTGTTGGTTTGTTTGTTTTTATATTTCTAAGCTTGTGAACACTATCTTTCCCTTTTTAGAGCTGTTTTCCCTTTTATTAAAATGATGTTTAATGGAATTTTGTGAAGAAAATGTTACGTATGTGCATCTCTTAGAAGTAAAGATTTTTCTTTTCCATCTCTTTTGCTGAAGCTATGGTAGCAATATCAATGCCAGCTATCACTATGCAAGGTTGAAAGTGGCAATCTTCTGGAGCTTCTCTGACTTTATAGTTTGTATGTTTCTTTGGTAAAATTAGATGTTCACCTTGAAAATTTTTGGACGAGTCGTTTAAAAATGCAGAGGCAAAATCAGAAGAAGTTAGCGTTTCACTTTCTGTAGCGTAGAAGTGCTTTTTGTTGTTGTTGGGCTCTGCATTATAGAGTGGGAAAAGTGGGCTGCCTTTGTTGGGTCGCAGCTGGGTGTGCCTCAGGTTAGTTCTGAATTTGTGGCGGTTTTCTTTGGCTTCTCTCCTTTATATGTATGCTTGATATTTTGCCATAGCTCACAGACCGGAGGCATGTTGGCGGTGTTCTGCTTTGTACGCAGTTTAAAATTGCTGTTACTTGTTAGAGAATTTGCCAAGTCAAAATATTTGAGTTTGACTGTCTTGGATATACATTAATTGTCCGTTTGGTTTTTTTCTTTTTTTAACATATGCTTTGAAAATGTAATGTTGTGTACTCTTCGGGCTATGCTCACTGAAAATTCATTGTATTTAAAGCTTAATACACAAATCAAAATTCATAGAAGTGCACTATATGAGCACTAATAATATAAGTTGCTGCTTTGTGTTACGAATAGTGAAGGGTGGGGAAGAATATGGTAAATGAGAAAAGCCTTCTGAATTGTGTTGAATTTTTGTTCTCGTTTTGTTCAAAAAGGGACCTTTACAAATTGGATTTGAAAATAAACAAACGTATTACATTGTATCTGAATATTTTGTTTAGACATTATTATTTTATTGTCAATTTTAACGGTTTTTAAATCACATTTCTCCATAATCTTTCTCAGTGGAATTTCTTGATTCTGTTGGTATACAGAAGCAAATCAGAACAGCCCAGTAAGCTGTCCTCAGCTGAGTTACAGAAACTGGATATTCTGTGTATGAAGCCTTGAACTGTGTTTATCAGCCTTGAACTCCAAAATGGATTAAAATACTGTCTGTCTGTTTCTCAGGAAAATTATAGTCTCCTTCGGACATCTTTAGGCAAAATGCTACAGAGAGGTCAGTGTTCCATGTGGTTCACCATCTACATACAAGATATTCACAGTGTATTCAAATTGAGAGTAGCACTGATGGGAAAACAGACTGGTCCTTTTGCAAGTAGTTGGACAGACCAGCAAAACCCCAGTGTCTTCTGAAGACAAGATCATTAATGAAAGCAGACTCTCAGCTGACACAAGCTGCTCCTGGCATGCAGGTGGCCACTTGCTTGTCCTTGAACAGCTCCATCCAGGCCCTGTTCTTAGCCGCTATGATTTGCTGACCTCGTGCTGCCCAGCGGCGTGTGCGCTGTGGCCCTCCCAACGGTGTGCGATATTAACTTCAGTGTGTTGTGGCGTTTGGCCTGGGGATCTTTCCAGTATTTGCCGAGCTTGCTGCATATACCTTTGTGTGCTTCTTCAAATAAAGGAAAGCAACTTGTAGTTGCAATAAGCACTGCTGTCTTTGAGTACGTGGCTGTAAACTATTTTCTTAAGGATTTTCTTTGGGTAACAACTAAAATCATATATGTCTTTTTTTGATGGTAAAAATTTAGGTACATAATTTTAGCATTCCAAAATTTATACAGTGTTCATAAGCCGAGGTTTTTTTAAAATTTGTGGACATTTGGGTTTCATTCACTTGCTTTTCACATCTTTTCCCCTAAAAAATACCTCGAAAGACACTGTGTTTCAAATTCAAAGAGAGAACATACTGCTTTAAAAAGCACTTCTACACGTGGGTGTTCAGCTGCATGCTAACAGAGGAACAGATTTCAAGGCCTCTATCTGTTGTCAGGGCCCGTGGAAGCTAATCATTAAATTCTGATGAAATGTAGAAGACCAGGGAAAGCCCTACGCTGTAGACACACTGTGTGACTTTTTCAGGTAACTTCCTTTACGGCGAATGTTGCAGAGGAAAGAAGTGGGTGACAGAGCATCCTTTGGCCTGGAGCTGAGGTGTATCATTTTTGAGGCATCAAATACTTATTTTTACCTTATTTAACTTCCTTTTTACCAGAGCTTTTTGACATGATATGTGTACAGAGCCAAGGCCATCTGAAGTCTTGTTTTTGAATTATTCCGTGAATCTTCGATAGAAGAGGAAATGGGGAGTCACAGAATTGCAGCATGGTTGAGGTTGGTGGATACATACCCAAGTGAAGCCATACCACCACCTCCACAGGAAAAGTTTTCTTACCTTTAATTGGAATTTCCTGTTTTCGGTTTGTCTTGTAATTTCAGATACATGCAAGCAATAAAACTACAGAAGTAATGAACCTAACATCAACTGCACGTCTGGCGGGGAAGGTGCTGAGTTGGTAGGTGAAGAACTTCCATTGTTGTAAGCACAGCAGTGAGTTCTTCCAGGTGTAGCTGTGTCTTTCCCTTTCTAACTACTTAATGACGCAGAGGCTTTGTATTTTAATATCATCCTGCTGTTAAAATACAGAGGACTTTTCTCGTTTTGCTGTTAGCCCATCTGACGTAGTTTAATAATCCCAGAATCATGGAATGCTTTGGATTGGAAGGGACTTTAAAGATCACGTAGTTCCAGCCCCATTGCCATGGGCAGGGACACCTCCCACTAGACCAGGTTGCTCAAGGCCCCATCCAGCCTGGACTTGAACACATCCAGTGATGGAGCATCCACAGCTTCCCTGGGCAACCTGTTCCAGTGTCTCACCATCCTCAGAGTGAAGAATTTATTCTAATTTCTAATTTAAATCTACGCTCTTCCAATTTGAAACCATTACCCCTTATCCCGCCACTACATGCCCCTCCATCTTTCTTGTAGGCCCCCTGGAAGGCTGCTATAAGGTCTTGGAGCCTTCTCCAGGCTGAACAACCCTGACTTGCTCAGCCTGTCCTCATAGGAGAGGGGCTCCAGCCCTGGTATGAAGCCTGATATGGCCCCTGTAAGAAGCCTGGTGTGGCTCACAAGCCTTCTTCAGGCCTGAGTTACAAAGTCTCGGATTCTGCTAACAGAAAGCAGTGCTGAGCCATTTTAATTATTCCCTGCTCTGCAATTTCTGAAAAGGTTGCTGGGTTTTAAACACCTGGAGATAAATTCTCACAAGTTTTTATTTAGCAAGGGCAGTGGTATTGTAGGACTGTTCATACTCAGGCCTCTTGTCCAGGTCTAGAATTCTAAAGGCTTTTATCAACCAAATATTATTTTATTTTGTCTTACTGATATTTTGGTTCAGGGAATGGTTTTATGAAACTAGTTTGCTTTCCATCTGCCTAGATTTAACTCAATAGCACCACCATGAATTTCATATGGAGTATGCTAACCAGTTATTACCATCATCATCATCCTGGTTATCTCTTTGGTCAAGACTCAATTTTGTGTGAAATTCCAGATGATTTCTTTCAGTTTTACATAGATATTTTTGCCCTAATTCCTTCCAAATGTAGCTTCTTTCCAATTCTTTTTTCCAAAACCATCTGCAAAGTTTTGGCAGAAATATCAGTAAGTACAAATTCGGGCAGTATTTTGATACGGAACATTTCCGATCAAGTCGTTGAAGTTTGGCCATGTTAGAAGAAGAGAAAAGGAAGTGTTACACAACTTCATACATGGTTACAGTCTTTGATGTTTTTAACAATTGATCCCCTAATTCTAGATAAAATAGTTGTGAAAGAAGGCTATTGTCTGAGACATACAGAGATCAGATTAAGATGACATGCTCCTTGGCTTCGAGACCCATTCCAAATGCTTTCAGACCTTGTGAACTTCACTGAACTTTGGTCTTGCACCTGACTGCGATCAAATCCCGGTCCTTGTTCAGACTCGCATTCCATAAGCTAGCAAAAGACTGTTAGTTTATTTTACCAAACCTGTTTAACAAACTGTCATCCTTCTGTAGTCTGAAACTGAACCTTAGAGCAATATTTGTAACCAAGCTGTAAATCATTAAGGAGTTTCTGCCTTCCTATTACAAATGTAATACATCCAGAAGAGCTGCATCACAAAATACTGAAGTAAACCCTGAGCACAAAACAAACCTAAAAAGGAATCTTTGCTGTCCCATGTCATAGACCCAACCTACAATACAAGCTTTTAACAGTAGTAACACACACTTCCCAAAGTATGGCCTTGTGCTCTTCTCCACTGACTTTGTGTCCTTTGTGTCCAACCAGTTTTCTTCCAGTCAGTGAAAAACTATACACTGCAGGGGGGAGGGGGCACAAAAGAAACCCAAGCCAAACAAAACAAAACAAACAAAAAACCCAGACAAACAAACAAAACCCCAAACAACAATGACAAAACCAAACAAACACATAAAAACCCCAAACAAACAAACCAACCAAAAGCTAGCACTCTCTCACCAGCACACTTTATGTCCCTTGACCTCCTGGGCACGTGGGGCATTAGGAGCTGAGCAGAGGGTAGGGCCACTGGACCACTCCTCCCTTGCTGGTGCCACTAGATGTGACACATGCTGCAGCTTCCCACTGGCACCTTCAAATCCTGATGGATTTTCTTCAGGGTGGCTACTACCCTTTTTAATTATGCTTTCTAGAGGTCTTTGTGACAAAAAAAATCCCCCTCTTTGCTGGCATTTTAATAAGTCAATTCTCTCACCTGCCTCTAGCTCTCATGTATGGCATCATGTAAAGCTCTAGCTAAAATTAATTTCTTGATGCTCCAGGGAGGAAGCCCTAGATGCCTTGGTCTGGGGGCAGGTGAGCTGGGGGTGGAGCAGTGTTGTGGATTTCCCACAGGGATAAAAAAAGGGAGGGCAGGGGAAGCTTCCCATGCTGGACAGTGCTGAGGGCTGCAGCAGGATTGTTGCAGCAGAAGAGGTGGCAGTGTAAGGTAGGACCCTGGGAGCATCCACAGATCCACAGTGCAGGAAATCTTTGAGACTCAGCTAAACCAAGAAAAGAAAAAAAAAATAGGTCTTGTGCAATCAGAGTTCACTGTTCCTGGCAACTGGTAACCACGTTTCTGCTGCACTGCTTAATGACTCCCAGATACTTCACACCTCTCCTTCCGTTCCTGGAGTTTCCTGTCTCCAACTAGTAACTGACTGTTTACAGGCAAGGATCAAAAGAACTCCAGTTTAAAGCAGATGGTTTATTTTAAAAGCATATCTGGCTGTAATATTGTTTTAAATAATACACTACAAGAGTTCACAACAGTACCATATGCTTGGAGTATCCAAATTAAAAGCTTTGCCGCCCTCAAAAGCATACTTTTTCTGTAAATAGTGTTCCCCAAAAAGCATAATGAATGCTACTGGTGGCACAATAATAAAAGTTAGGCATCCTCTCTCCCTTCAAAAGGCACAGCAAGTTTTAATGAGTAACTTCTGTTTGCTTCTGTGTGACTCAGCTGCACATACAGGACTTGATAACCATTCCCAAATCAGCAGGAATTAGTTTCAACTGGCTGAAGTGCAAGCAGGGGAGACACACGTTTGACACTGAAGACAAGTTCCTTGGCTCAATCATTAATCTGAGCAGTGTTCCACAAGGAAAGTAACCAAACACCTAAAGCTGAACACAATACCAAGCTGCATAGCATTAATTATATTTCTTCTCGCCAGGCTAGAATTGTAAGTCAAAGAAGAAAACTAAGTTTGTCTGAGTTTCTTTTCCTGCAAGGGCAGGATGTAAACTTACTACAGAGGAAATAGCACGTATTAATAGAGCTTGCCTCTTGATGTTACCGAAAGGTCAAGCATTGTTTGTTGGTGCGAGCTGGCAGCTGAGTCTCACCACAGACATGTGTGCTTTCCTGTGCTGATCACAAACTTAGCACTGCCTGTGGTTTTTGCCAGGTTTTGTTTGGGGGAGGAGAAGTTGGGGTTTGTTTGTTTTTATTTTATTCTCACTATTTCTAAAGGGTGTTGTGAGTTGGATTAAGTCTCGATAAGACGCGGCACATACCTTGGAATCTCAGCTTATTCTATTTTACATGTGACGCCTTGTATAATACAGCAGACTGTATAAAAATCAGGTAGGTACACAGTGTAAGAAGAACCAAGCAAAAAATACATGTATGATGCTGAGAAGCACTTACTTAAATGGTACTTCCCAGCATCAAGCAACTCTCCCAACAATAAGATGTCAAACCAGAAAATTCTGTACATTCTAGGAAGTATAAACCCCTCAGGATTCTTTATTATGTAGTGCAGATGATAAAATGCCTAGAGGTTTATTTACTGGTCTGTATTTGTAATTAACATTTCAAATCTGCATTTTCAGCTGAAATTCTAGTAATAATAAATCACAGATGCATCTTCCATTAGCTGATGGGTTGGATGTTGTCCTATTAGAAACTGTCACCATTTGCCAGATAGATTTTCACTCTTCATCTTGGAGCACCATCCTGCAGATACAGGTCAGCTTTGCTGACAGTAACCATATACATCTGTGTTAAGAAATTACTGTCACGTGAGGGGAGGGGATCGTCGCTTCTTTGAACGTGTAGCGGTTCTTTTGTGGTGTACAGGACCAGTGCCACGTCCAACGATGCAGGTAGTTGTCCTGTGGCCTCTGCTAGATGGCAGTTTTACTAGAGGCAAGAATACCAACCAAGGTTTTGGAGCTAAAGAATCACCATCACCCATGGTGATATGACAAGCAACAAGGATCTGATCTACAGTGACTGCTGTCAATATTTTCAAGGGATCTGCAAAGCTGCCTTTGACTAATGTGGGCAGCACTGGCCTGTCAGCACGGCACAGTTATTATGCTAGACCTGCCACATGGTCTGCAGGAGGAAAGGGGTGGAAGAGTTTGTGTAATCATTGAGAAAGGGCTTTATCTGCTAAGTATTTTCACAAGTTTAGGAACAAGCCAAATCTGGTTACCCTAGCTGCAAAGCAGCCTTTGGGACGTGAACTAAGGGGAACTAATCACAGTGGTCTGTCAAAACAATAGAGCGAACAGGTCTCCCTGCAATTGCCACAGCTGCAGGGCAGGATGCACAACCTTGGTGCACGTTCAGGTGTGCAACATGCCCTACTGGAGCTTCTTACATTGCTTCAGGTACTGCACAGGATTCTGTAAACCTGCAGCTTCAAAATGGATACTACAGCGTTAAGTAGGAATTGCTCTTTTCACTTCATGCTCAATACACACTCCCTGTTTCAACTGGCAGTCCTGGTTTCCCAGTCTCTTAGCTGGGGCCTTGCTGGAGCACATCGTGGCTCTGGTCCAGCCCCCACACCAGTGCTGCCTTCCCAAGTGCAGCAAGGTTCAAGGGGAATTGATGGGCACCTGGACACTGCCCACTGTGGTTTGAGTCAGGATGCTAAGAAATGCTCCTGAGAGCCACTGTGCAGGATGAGTTTTTGCTCTGAAAGGCTAATTACAAACTAGAGGTCACATCCCCTACTCTTCAGGACTGGATGCAAGGAAAGAGGCAGTGGCAGAATGCCCATCATCCCAGGCAGACCCCTCTCTGCCAGCAGCAACTCCCAGTCTCCGGTGCCATGCTTGCTGGCAGTGATGCAGTCTCATTAGGCACACTGGCTGCAGTGGTGCCATATTCCTCAAGGTGTTGAGATGTTCTTCAGAGGGCTGGAGCACCTCTCCTATGAGGACAGACTGAGAGAGTTGGAGTTTTTCAGTCTGGAGAAGAGAAGGCTCTGGAGAGACCTTATTGTGGCCTTCCAGTATCTTAAGGGGGCTACAAGAAAGCTGGGGAGGGACTTTTTAGGCTGTCAGGTAGTGGTAGGACTGGAGGAAATGGATTAAAACAAGAGGTGGGTAGATCCAGGTCAGACATTAGGAAGAAGTTCTTCCCCATGAGGGTGGTGAGACACTGGAACAGGTTGCCCAGAGAGGTGGTGGAAGCCCCATCCTTGGAGGTTTTTAAGACCAGGCTGGATGGAGCTCTGAGCAACCTGATCTAGTGGCAGGTGTCCCTGGCCATGGCAGGGGGGTTGGAACTAGATGATCTTTACGGTCCCTTCCAACCCTGACAATTCTATGATTCTATGATCCTGTATTGCTCAGATCAGCACTGCACAGCCCCCAGCCAGACATGCACCAGCTGGAAGCTCTGTAACCAGGTTAGAATGGCTCCAAGCCCAAAATAATAAGCCCTAATTATTAGGTCTTTGGTACTCTGCTTGAGGTTAATCCTGCTGTGACCTGAATAGCAAAAGGCAGAACAGCTGAGGGAATAATCCTGCTGAACCCAAAGACATGAGAATAAGATCATCCCTTGGACAGAATTTTCAGAGTGGAAGAACTGGGATATACATAGGTGACCTCTCGTACAGGACAGCTGGGTAGTGTGAGACTAAAGGTAGCAAACATGAACACCATGATCTCCTCCTGAAAGGGGTTCAGAAAATGACCAGCAAGCAGCAGAAAGGTGGCATCCTCGGTACGGGGGGCTCTTCGAGACAGAGGTTCTCAAGGACTCGCCGGAGCTTTTCCAGTACAGACAGAAAGCTACATCCAAAAATCCAGTGATAAGATCTAGTGATGAGAAATCCAGAGATTTCAGGAACCAGAAGAGGAACACAGGCCAAAGAGAAAAATGAGGTGATGAAAATACTCAGCCTGAGAACAAAGTAGTAACCTCTTTGCAACAGATGGCACCAATGATTTTATCATTGTTAGCGAGTTTTTAAAGTGAGCTGTCCTGTGTCTCCTGTAGACACCTTACTATGCAAAGCATTGAAGGACTTCAGTACAGATGGGCTCCGAAGCCATGTAAATTCAGATGCTGGACTCAAAATTCGTCTCTACTGAATCTGAGCAATTCATCCAGGCACTGGATAAATTCAGGTATATTATATCAGTACCCTGGTTCTGACAGGAAAACCACTTAAAATTACAAAGGCTGAAATATGCATAAAGCAAAACTATTTCTGAATGAAGAAAAATGCTCCTAGAAATGGTATTTAATTTAATGTCTTTCCAGGACAATGCCTGACACCAGTTTATGCACATGCTCTCAAATCTGTATCTTCAAGTGTGTTACTTCTGAGAGCAGTAGAAGGAATAGCAAGGGGGAAAAAAAAAGAAAAGGCAAATGCAAAGACCAAAGTCTGCTATGCCACTAGATACAACCTTTCCAGATTGAGAGCAGAGTTACATATTTCACAGCCGTTTGCTTTCAAAGGGTCAGAGTCTGCACCTGGTACAAGTGACACACGGTGCCCATTTTACCTGATACAGATGTTTGGTTTCCCTTTGGCTTAAGCAGCAAATAAATTTGTTCAATCTAAGCACAATGTGAGCTTAAGCAACTGCAACAACTGGTTCCTGATGGCCAGGAGCAGAGGTCAGTGGGGGACTGATGGCTATCAGAAGGTCTTCAAACCATCAAGTGACCTGCAACCACATTTAGTGCACCACTGAAGAGCCACAAAAGATAGATACACAAAAGAAGATACATAAAATACTCACACAGTTGGATACTTGCTGCTATTTGAACTTTCTTCAGCATTGCCTTGGGCAACCTGGTCTAGTGGGAGGTGTCCCTGCCATAGCAGGAAGGTTGGAACTTGATGATCTTTAAGGTCCCTTCCAACCCAAACCATTCTATGATTGCCTTCCGGCACTGCAGCATCTCCTTTAACAGTCACCATCGGTCCAACACTGCAGGCATCCTCCTGTAAGGGTGAGAACTGCCAAGCTCCCCCTCATGGGTGGGCCCACAGGTCAGCCCAGTGAAACTGGTGAACTGAAAGTTTATGTGTGCTGTGTGCCTCTTGGTCATCCCCACACACCCTGCCTGGCTTCTTTGGGACTTCCCCTTGGCCTCTCCCATCTACATCTTGCATTAGTCTTGCAGACACTCTTGTGGAAACACCTCTGCTCTCTCCTACCAATCCACGCACATAAAAAGGTTCTCTCATTTCCTCATTATTCAGTTATTTTTCACTAACTTTGGTATCTCTGATGGTGATAAATGAAACCTAAACTACTTGGAGCTCCATGCAAATAGCTTCTGGAAGACCATTTCCTACTCTATCTCTACAAATCCATGGGCCCTGATGGGCTGCACCGACAAGTGCTGAGGGAGCTGGCTGATGTTGTTGCTCTACCACTCTCCATCATTTCTGAAAGATCATGGAGAACGGGTGAGGTGCCTGAGGACTGGAGGAAAGCCAATGTCACTCCAGTCTTCCAAAAGGGCAAAGATGGAAGACCCTGGAAATTACAGACCAGTCAGCCTCACCTCCATCCCTGGAAAGGTGATGGAGCAGCTCATTCTGGAGATCATATCTCAGCACATGGAAGAAAAGAAGGTTATCAAGAGTAGCCAGCATGGATTTACTACAGGGAAGTCGTGTCTGACTAATCTGAGAGCCTTCTACAATATTGTGACTGAATGGGTAGATGCAAGGAGAGCAGTAGATGATGTCTACCTTGACTTGAGCAAAGCTTTTGACACTGTTATGGGAATAACATCCTCATGAGTAAGCTCAGGAAGTGTGGGTTAGAAGAGCAGACAGTGAGATGGGTTGAGAACTGGCTGAACAATAGTGCTCAGAGGGCTGTGATCAGTGGTGCAGAGTCCAGCTGGTGCCTGTAAGTAGTGGTGTTCCCCAGGGGTCAGTTCTGGGACCAGTCTAATTCAACACCTTCATCAATGACCTGGATGAAGGGATGGACTGTACCCTCAGCAGGTTTGCTGATGATACTAAACTGGGAGGAGTGGCTGATACACAGGAAGGCTGTGCTGCCGTCCAGTGAGATCTGGACAGACTGGAGAGCTGGGCAAAGGGGAACCTAATGAAGTTCAACAAGGATAGGTGTAGAGTCCTACACCTGGGAAGGAACACCACCACCCACTAATAAAGGTTAGGGATTGACCTGCTGGAAAGCAGCCCCATGGAGAGGGACCTTGGCGTCCTGGTGGACAATGAGTTCTCCATGGCACAGCAATGTGCCAGGAAGAGCCAGCGGTATCCTGGGGTGCATAGAATGTGGCCAGCAGGTGGAGGGATGTTCTCCTCCCCCTCTATTCTGCCCTAGTGAGACCACATCTGGAGTATTGTGTTCAGTTCTGGGCTCCCCAGTTCAAGAGGGACATGGAAATACGAGAGAGAGTCCAATGGAGAGCTACAAAGATGCTGAAGGGACTGGAACATCTCTCCTATGAGGAAAAGCTAAGAACCCTGGGGCTGTTTAGCCTGGAAAAGAGAAGACTGAGAGGGGATCTTATGAATGTTTACAAATATCTCAAGGGTAGGTATCAAGTAGAAGGGGCCAGTCTCTTTTCAGCTATGCCCTCTGGTAGGATGAGAGGTTATGGTCACAAAGGGACACACAGGAAGTCCCACCTCAACATGCGGGAAAACCTTCTTTCCTGTGAGGGTGACAGAGCCTGGAACAGGCTGCCCAGAGTATCTCTCTGGAGACTGTCAAGACCCGTCTGGATCCGTCCTGTGTGGCCTGCCCTGGGTGTTTTCTTGAGCAGAATGGTCTATGCACTCCCACACAACACCTTGCCTGCTCCAAGTGGCTAGAGGTGGGTTTTGATGTACTTAGGAGTCTTTGAAGGATTTTAATCACCACAGATCATGGCAAGTGGAGCTCAGCATGTGCCTTAGGTAGTGTTTAAACTGTGGCAAGTTTTTGTCTTGAAGAACACTACATGTTGAGCATACTGGCTCAGTTGGTTCTGGTTGCACCTACATTTCCACTGTGAACATCAGCTCTGGTGCCCTCTTGAGAACCTTCTCCCTGAGATTTTGTGTTGTAAAAAGGAATTGCACCATGCCAAGGAGTGAGTTTTGACTGGCACTGGGGACTACAGAGTGCTTTTTCTAAACAGTAATTTGCTGTGTTTTAGAGCACATGGACTATGGGAATATGTGGGCCTCTCTGCACAATTTGGATGTTAGGAAAACAAGTCTTTCTAAAGTAATAAATAGTATTGTGTCAGCAGAGAGACAGACCAAATACTGTGCCAGATCCTGGGACAGAGCTACTGAATGAACTGCAGTGGCAGTGAAATGGGGAGAAAAAGAAAACAGAAAGGCAGAATCTCATCAGATGCAGACTCAACAAATAGAAACAGCAGGTGTCAGTTGGAGTGCACATAAAAGCCAAATCCAGAGAGAAATGAACTGCAATTAGCTGAGGAGTCTGAAGACAGAAATGTGCATTCTATTTTAATGTCTAAAATGAGAGCAAGTGTGAACATCTATTTCCCAGGGACACCAGGAATGGGTAACGGGTCTCCATCGCAGGCACTGAAGTCAGTCTGCCTGACCCATGTGAGAGGAGGGAGCCTGCATGCTCAGTGACCTGCTAGGGGCATGGGGCTGGGCAGGAACACACCACAGCACCTCTGTCCCCAGGTGCAAGCCATAGGAGATCAGGTCATACGAGCTTGGGACAGCTGGATGAGGAAATCTGTCTCACTTTCATAATCTTTATATGGCTCTCCTAAAAGGCTGAATCATCTTTTCTCACTGCCATGATTAAATGAGCAAAGGCAGAATAAAGCTCCTTAGGGATCTCGTGGATTACTGACTGCTCTACCCATCCTCTGACAGGTGGCTGTAGTCAAGCATCAGAGAAATATTTTTGCCTGTTCAGCCAGCTACTAACTCAACTGGCTGAATTTATACATCTGCCAGAGTCTAACCATGTGTCTCTTTGCTAAGCTAAGTGAGGACCATGCATCTCCTCACCATCTGAAGCACTTATTGTTATGTGGGTGGGTTAGATCGGCCTCTGTTGTAATGCTTTTATGTGCATTTTGCCCCACATTTCACTTCTTGTGTATTTAGTATTACATCTGTGGAAAGTATCCAAACAGTCACTTCAGTCCTGTGGTTATTCACAGGAATGATAGAGTACATGCACTGGCAGATTGCTTTGCCCTCCCGTCTTTCATGATATGCCTCTGGTGGGTCCTAGAGCAACCAGAGGCTGTACAGATTGTCCCAGCCTCAACCCCGAGGCAGTCCTTGATCTCCAGTTCCTTCACCCTCCATCCATCCATCTGTCCGTCCATCCATCCATCCATCCATCCATCCCTCATGAGCATCTAAAGCCCAATCCTTCTGCATCTCTTCAATACTCTGTGAAGCGGAGATGGAGATAAATAACAGCCTGTAACAGCTAATGATGGAGCCTTCATAGGTTTTCACTCTCCCATCAGCTATTGCTGCAAATGGAAACGAATGTATTTCTAGATAAATAAGGCTGGAGCTCAGGCACTCGGTGCTCCCATCACTCACAGAGCTGGATTAGGGCAGCTGCTGGAACCAAAGGAGGTGATTCAATTGAAAGCCTACTTGTGCAGCTTTCACATGTGTTATTTGGTCTGCATACCTCTTGCTGAACTTATAAAGAGGTTTTAGTCAATTCGGAGGTAATGGAGACAAAATCCACCCTCTAAAACCTCAATATAAATATAGAACCTGACATGTATTTCTGCTACCTGATGTATACGTTGGTTGGAGAGAAAGCTGGATGTGAATTGAAGACTTGAAAGAAATGAAATTACTTGAGAGGGTACTGTAATTGAAAAGAAAAGAAGCGTGCACGCTTGAAACAAATTTATTTACTACCATGGGAGAACTGTAATTTAAAAGAAGAGGAACTTGTAAAGCGGAGCATTTGGAATTGACTTGAGAGGGAGAGAAAGTACTGGGCTCCTGAGCTCTGAAACTAATTTCTTGCTTGATTTGTAGTACCAAACTTTGGAAACATCTATACCAATTAACTTGAAAGTGTAATGTTTTGCTCTAGGGAGTTGCACATCTCTGTGTAGGGATAGAAAAATAAGATGCTTTAAGCCTGTTCCTCACCTCTTACACAAAGTGGAACAAGGCATTGACTAAGTTATAACCGATGGCAGCACTAGGTTTAGATTTTGGGTGCAACGTCGCCAAGGTTTTATTCTTTGCATGTGAAAGCCTAGTCATGCTATAATCTAGCTGAGGGTAGCACTGAGTATACATCACCCTGAAATGCATGACGAGAACAGAACTGTCTCAGAAAGCCCTATTACATGAGCAAAACAACACTGTTCTCCAGCACCTGTCCAGTACTTGATGGAGGACATGGTTTCTCCTTCTTATACCAGAAGAAAGTAAAAAGAGTTCTGTCACTGAGCACCACAGAGACTTCCCTCCAATAGAGAGTTGGGAACATCTCTCACACTCTTCCCAATATTCAGTCCAAATAGTGTGTGCTCTGCACCAGAAGGTGTTCTGCAGCCTGCCCCAGGGCTGGGAGCCACCCGCCCACTCCTGGCACTGTGGACCTTTATGAAATAGTACCACGGGACTTCAAAATGACCAACAGCTTTTTCACTGTAGTTGCCACTTGCAGCCTCTTTCATGAATTCAGTCAAAACATGATTCTAGGCTGAAAACAGGTGAAGAATTATCTTGCCAGATTTATGCTTGATGTGCTACAGATCCCGGAGCTTGGGTGACTGGAAAATGTCTTCTCAGCTGCAAGCCCTACAAACCCAACCTAGGAGCCTACGTCTGACCTTGTTTTCTTTTCTGCCTCACACATCACCGAGTGCATTCAGGACTGTGCAGGATGCTGAAGACTTTCATTGACACCTCTGCAGCCACGGGGAAGGTGTGATTGATCAGCCGTGTAATAGGAAATTGTGAAAGGACCCAGCTAAGGATGCACAAGATGGAGTGGATGCTTTAAACTACTTTCTCTTCTTTGCACTAACTCTGTAGGGTAGCTGTGAGTCAACCAGTTTCATTTTGTCATAAGGCTTAGGTCACTCTCAGGCTTCGGGGCTTCTTCTGCTTGAATTGTGCTCCAGGGTCCCATTTTTCATCACATTTACATTTTTTTTTTACTGTCTAACACGCTGAGTCTGACTCAGGGACAGTCTTATCCAGTATCATATTTCCCCTGATACATCTTTCTGACCTTTCTGGCCTCTACGCAAAGTAATTAGATCAGAAGATCAGAGGATGGGTTAACTGTGAAATTCAGGTTGCAAGGGACCCCGGAAGGTCCCTCATGCAGCCCTGCTCCAAGCAGGGCCAGGTGTGATGTCAGACCAGGTTACTCAGGGCTTTGCCCAGCCGAGTCTTGAAACCTTCCCAGAGATGGAGCCTGCCCAACCTCCCTGGGCTGCCCGTCCCTCTGCCTGCCCCCTGGCCTGCCTGGGCTCATGGGGAAAGTTTCAGTACCAGCATGAACCCCTCTTGTTTCAGTTCACTCCTGACGTACCTTGCTGCCCTGCCATGCACAGCTGTGAAGGGCTGGCTGCCATCTGTCCATCCCCTTCCCATAGGCACTGGAGTGGCTGTGAGGTGCCCCGAAAGCCAACCCCAGGGTGGACAAGACCCACTGCCCCAGCCCTGAGCATTGTGGGGTTACACTCACTCCAGGTTATTGGTATCTTTCCTGCATTGGTGGGCACCAAACTGGCCATGGCATCCAGATGTGGTCTAGCAATGGCTGCTGGGCAGAGAAGACAATGCCTGTCTTGGGGCTGTGGTCCTGCTGTTGCAACCCTGGATGCTGCTGGCCAGCTGTCTGCCAGGGCTTGCTGTCAGCTCCTGCCCGGCTTGCTGCCCCAGGCAGAGTGTGTATCTGCACACGAGTTTTCCGCCTCCTCTTCATTAGTTTGTTTCATTATTTTAGAACTTGTTTATAATTTTGACTTCTACAACATCCGTTGCCAATGAGCTCCACAAATTCAGTATACACTCTGTGAAAACACGCTCCTTCTTGTCTGCTGTCTCTGTTTCATTTGGTGATCCCTGGTTCTGAGAGAAACAGTGAATAAATTTTCTTATGCAGCACACAATTTCATAGAGCTGTATCATATTTCTTCGCAATCATCTATTTTCCAAGCAGAGGAATCATATTCTGCTCAGTACTTTTTATGAAGTGGATCTAAACAGCAAATACTAGTTATTCCCTGTATCTCTTTTTCATTTCAACTATAACCTTTTGAGATAAGATGACAGTATATGAAAAGAGGATGCATCATAAATTTATAGTGTAACGATGCACGATGGTTCATGCTCCCCTCTTTCCCTAGTAATTACCAGAAGTCTCTTTACTACTTAACACTGGACTGATGCTTGCAAAGCACTACCAGGTCTTCCTTATGTGATTAGAGGAAATGGAGAGCCCATCATTATGTATATGTATGTAGTTAAGATTGTTTTCCATATGTGCATTACCATGAAGGTAATAACTCCAACTTTCACCTCTGACTATTTCCAGTTATTTGGTACCATGAGATCCTTCTGCAATTCTCTGCTGCTGGTTTCAGTTCAGAGAATTCTAGTTACTTTTGTGTGTACTAGCAAACCCTCTCACCTCCGAAGGGATGCTTTTCTTCCTACATCACATATACATATTTTGAATAATGTAGGTCACAATAGAAATTTATCTCAGATTTCACCTATATTATCTTTTCAGCTGCTTATTTATCCCTACTTTTATTTCCTGCTTTTAAGGCTGCTCTTTAAACTTTCCCATAGAGAAGAGAGAGGGTAACCTCTGCCTGGAACAAAGCCAGCATTTCTCTATAACCTCCCTGAAAAGAAAGTGGACCTGCTATAAATGTGTCACCTGTGTGCCTTTTATGGTAACATTTGAGAAATGGGTTTATATGTGAGGAGATACATCATCTTAACAGGGAGACGTTGCAGGTTTTAATTGAAAGCCATGCAAATAAGTGATCTGGAAAAGCTCTGAAAGCCTGAAGTGGACAGCAGTTAGCTGCTCAATGACATGGGCTACGACTGCACAGTTAGCACCCTGCAGGTCACCATCCTGCTGTGTAGTTCTGAGCATAGACGTGCCACAGAAACTCCTGCTTGTGCACATGCAAGAGCAGTCAGCCCCCATCCTGGCTCCAGCAGGGCCCTAAACAAGGCATGTCAGAGAGCTGAGACAGGGACCTGGGACACAACCCCTGAGAAATGTCTGCTGCAAGTTCGCAGTGTCATCAGTTCAAGGACAGCCTGGTTCAAGATGGGGTTAAGCACAAAGAAGCATGCTACCCACTGTCTGGACCCTCCTGCAAGCCACCTTCCTCATATGTCCCCTGGGAAGTCAGAATAAAGGAAGGACCACTTGCTGCTTCATGGAGGACACATGTGGGACACAGAGACCTATGGTCCTGCTCCTCCAGCTTTTCAATCGTCACAGGACATAGAGACCAGTTCTTCTGCAAGCAGGAGCTCCAAGTATTTCCAGCCCAGAACATCCCTGTCCTATACACATCACACACTGTTTGCTGCTGGGTCTGGCTGGTTTGCAGCAGTGAGACAGCAAACACCACTGGGGTCCTTCACTGGTCTTGCATGTCCAGTGTCAGGGGAGCACTTGGGAATGAGGGGTTTCTTAAGCTACTCTCCACTTGGATGAAACGACCAAGAGACTGTGGAAACTGCTGTTATCCCTATGCCTGTCACAGCACAGACAGCCCAGCTTATCTTCTTTCCTTGTTGCATCTCCTGCAGCCTAATCTAAGGATGCAGAACTTGACTCTGAACTCAGTACCCAACATAAGGCAGAGCCGCAACTCCTTCGATTTTTATCACTTTAGTGATAAAAATTTAGTGGGAATGATTACTGTGCAAGAAAGACAAAAATCCTTTTAAATAAAAACCAGTTTTACTGTTTTGCTTACTATCCTCAAATCACATTAGTATTGAATTTTAAAGGCCAGGGCCAGAATAAAATAACTCACCACTTAGGCCTTTGCTAGCCTATTATTGCACCAATTTCAGAAGGAGAAATCTGAAAAAAATTGCCAAGGGAGATCAATACCAGACTGGTGACAGAAAAAAAAAAAAAAAGGAAAAGAAAAAAGTTGAAATGAAACAATCCTTGCAATGGTGACTCCCTGCAATGGTGACTTTATTAGTTTTTCCACTTCCTCCTAAAGCGTGCTTCTCCCATGATACTTAAACTTTGATTCTCTGTGAGAGAATCCCCTGGCACTCAGCCTGTCAGGTTGACATCCATGCTATCAGAGTCATGTGTGGCCCCTGCAGATACTGAGGGCATCACATGAACTGTGCAAATAGAAATGTGTCGAAAGTTGGGCATTTTAGAGTCTGTAAGTGGCAAATTTTCATGCAGCTCACAAAAAGGTTCCTATTGCATCTGGGAACACAGACCAAAAAGTGATGTCCCAGGGGGCTCCTTCTGTATGTGTGATTTGTAAAATGTTAGGAAGTCAACCGATTGTTGGAAATTGCTTGACTCTTGAGAGAAGGGTAAATAGATGAGGAAAAACTGGCAAATCAAGGACTCTCTACTCAAACAGCTCATGTTTAAAAAATACTTCATTAATATTCTCACACAGTCAAAAAAGTGGTGTAGTGAATGGTTAAGCATCAGCACAATACAGAGGTGCTCTACATCTGTAGAGCAATGTGCAGTGTGCTTTGGCACTTCGAGAACAACCACAAAATGTCCACGTGTAAACAGGAATAAAAAAAGGTGAGAACAGCATTCTTTGCTAAAAAGATGTTGTTTGAAGTAAAGCAGAGCCAAGCAGGGAGAACAGATAAAGAGAACAGGTAAAATGCAGGAAGGGTACCAGGCACAGTCTTCTGTAAGCAGGCTAGCACTTTACATGTGCTTAACATTTTAATTCGATCAAATAAACCTGTTTTATCTCCAACTGGAGTCCTGTCTAGTAATAAAGTGATCTCATAGTGAGCCAGGAGATGGTGACATTCCTCACAGAAACAGCAAACTGCTGAACAGGATGGCTTGGGACAAATTAACAGAGCATAAGGTTCAGCATGTGTGTTGGAGGACATCAAGCACAGGGACACTTTCAGAAGTCATCTGGCAAGTTTAAGACCCAGTAGTATGATGTGATAGCCAAAAGAGAAATATTTCCTCTAACAGAATCTTTGGCAAAAATCTGCTGCTTTTCCACAGTTGAGAAGAGTAAGTTCAATGCTCAGAGAAACAACAAAGAAGTAAAGGGCACACAAGATGTGAGTCCTGATACAGGTGGAAGACTTCACTGCTTGAACAGGGGTGCATGCGTCACCTTCACCCACAAGTTCTGTCCAGCCCCTGCTCAGGCTTTGACTAGCAAAGAAGTGCTGGCAGCCAGCCCGTGGCCCTTGCAGACATCTTCGATGGAGAGTGACTTGCCAAGGGACGGTTTCGTGATTTAAGGAGACCATTTATTACCACCTTGACTCAAATCACATTGATTTATACCACCGAAAGGTCTGGACCATGTACATGTCTGAGAAATGTTTGCAATACCTCTAATATGATGGTAGTTAATAGCCTGACCTTGCCGATCTCGATATCCATGCTACGGACTGTGATGTATTCAAAGTGCTCAAGCACTTTTCTTTTGTTTGGGGGATTTTTGGTAGCTATTTCTGAAGCCCTAATAGATGGCTGAAATACCACAGCTTTGGATTTTCCTGCCTTATGTCAGGTGGCTTTTCCACTCTAGTGCTAACAAATTACTACACTGTCACTTCTGAAACTCAGCTTTACAAGTATGATGCATTAGACAAAATCAGAACTGTGTAACAACTCCTGAAGATAGATTCATGTTACGATATTAGTGTCATGTAATTCTTTCTAGGTCATCTTTGAATGGCATTTGTGCATTTGTAATGTAGGAATGTCTGGCTAAAAATGAAGTCCTGGACTTTTAAATTACTTGGCATAACCTTCAGGGTCTGAATGTCAAGTCTATCTAAATATGTCTTCAGGGATCAGACTGGAGTTTTCAGTCTTGAAAAGCACGTTGTAGTATCAACATCCCTTATGCTTTCCTTTCCTGGGGAATTTGGAATGATCAAGCTTTGCCAGTATGATATGTTACCTCCTAAAAGTTTCTGAAGAGGTAATTCCATCAAAAGCAAAGTTGTTGTTTTAAAAAATAAGATAAAATATTTGCTTACCTTTGAATCTTGCACTGTACTTGTTCACTGTGTATGGACCACACTGAAAAGTACCACAGGATCCACTTCATATCTGGTTCAAATGCGAACTTTGAAACTCCATCCAATCCCTTCAGACTCAAAAATCTTATTAAATCATTCACCCTTTCAGCTCCTAAATACATTTGGGTATCAGGCCACATCTCTGGTGACACTGGGACTGATGGAATTACCCAGCTGCCAGCGTGGGAATGGTGAACACACTGTATAGCATCTCTGAGTACCACCAGTCCCTTTGAAATGCTCTGAACCAGTGACACTAGGAAGGCTAATTACTGTGCTGTGGTTCTAGGTGTGTTACATCAGTCTTAATAATTACATGCTTGATATAAGATTAACATATTGTGAAACATGCTTGTATTAAGATAACTGTGGCAAATGAGGCATCAAATATAACACTTCTCTCCACGGTGTTAGAAGGCCAATCTTTTCTCTTTTTCCTATAGGTCCCACTAAATCACCATTTTCATTACTTTAATGCAGAAGTTTTCTGATATTGTTGGAAAGTCAGAGGGCAGCAGGGTTGCATAAAGAAATGTGTAGACTGAATGGAACAGAGAGCAAAGGGATGAGTTAATTTGGTGAGAGTGAGGACTCTTATAAGAAAGGATATGCCAGTGCTTGCATGGGTTTAGCCTGGATTAGAAATAAAATAACTGGGTTGGTCTCTCTTTTCAATGGGATCCCTGAACAGAAAATTGTTTTACTTACAAGAATTAAACTGAACAATACTTTATAGTCTGGGCATAAGATAAGTGCTTTTCAAAGCTGCACAACTCTGCTTACGTGTTCTTTTTTTTTAGAGAAGAGCTTTTCCTTTTGCCTGACTGGGTTGGTAATATCACCACCTTACCAAAAGGGAGGGCTCCAAATTCTCCCTTGAATTTCTCCTGTGAGCATGGGCACCCAGCACTCCTGCACAGCACACAGAGTGGTGAGGTGTCTGCCACTCTCAGACCTTTTTTCTGCGTGGAGAGAGGTGGTGCTGGAGAAGCACTTGCAGAAAGCTGAGCTGCACTCTGCAGCTGAAGTTTTATGCCCAGCTGAGCCAGCAGAGCTGCCCATGGATGAGAAAAGGGAGCTGGCCACACTTTTCTGCTACTGGTTGCACCACCCCACCACCTCCCTTGCATGGATAGCACCTTTTCAGACCTTCTCCTGTGCCCATTTACCCACTGAAACAACAAAACCTGCCCTCTGCTTTTGCTCAGAGAGGAGCCTGGTGCGTGGCATACCCAGCAGAGGTGCTGGTAGGAACTTTGGCCAGGGGCTGAGGTGGGAATCATCCCCTTTTGGCAGCAGTGAGCTGCTACCTTGGCTCACGCCATCTTATGAAACCTTACCCCAAGACAGCTGCAAAAGGAGGAATAGCACAAATGGGAATCTGGAAAGGAGAAGGAAAAGCAGCTTCTTCCCCCTCATCCTGGCTTCTCATCTGACTTTAAGAAGCTTGTGAGAGGACAAGAGTGGAAAGAACAACAACAATAGACACAGGTGCCTGATCAAGGTGTAGCACAAAGCCAAACAGGTGGATTGAAGTCCCATGTGCCATCCTGAGTGGTGTTGTCTGTTCAAAAAGAAGCTATTTGGATTCGGGAGTGAAGTACAGCTTCCTGACACAGAAGTAAGTGCAAAGGTGAGTCCTCTGGATGGCCAACAGCTCATGGGACTGCCCAGGACAGCATCCCTGTTGCAAGGGCCCCATGTGAATGTGTGGTCCTCTGCTTCCTGGCTTGTAAACTGCAGACTTTTGGTAATCCAGAAAACAGCCTGTGGGACACCTCTGACTTTAAGGGCAATGGTGTGTGTGGGTTTGGGGCCAGTTCCCAAACTTCTCCGCGGGAAGTTAAGGGACAAAACCTCAGTCAGATTTAGAAATCCCTTAAGACCCAAGGGATACTGGTGGTAGCTTTACTCCTGTTCCTTTACTCTCAGTCTCTAGCCCCCTGATATTTCTTCAGCTGATATAGATCCATCTAAGATGTATAAAGCAAATAACTGTATTTAACAGCCCTAGTTGTGAGCAATCAAAGAGCTCTTAAAAATCTCAGAATGTGAATCTACAATGTTTACCCTCAGGCAGGAATCCCATTAATAATTTAAGATGTCTGTATGCAATTGAACAGTAATGGTAATTTTCAGCTACAAAGGATCAATCTAATGGCATATTCCAGATCTCTGTATATTGTGGAAACTGCACTTCGCTGGGTAAATGCCATCTTTATATAGAGTGAGCTCTGAAAAGTTACAGCCATTTTTCTCTACATTTTCTCTTCATTTCTAAAGCTTTCTCGAATCCCAGGAAAAGCCCTTATAACATGACCTGCAGCTTGCATGCGTATCATTGACTTGCACAGTGAGCAGAGCTGCTGCTGCCCTGCCCTGTAAGTCCAATGCTTCTCAAGTGTCCAAAGCCTCAGAAGTATGAGGCACTGGCTTCAGTTGGTTTTCCTGTAGAGCAGCAGTGGTTCCACCCAGAGTGGGATCATCTGCTGGGTCCAATCCAGGGCACAATTACACATCAGACGGAAGGCTGAAGGGTGCAGTTACATATCAATGTGCTGTTTCTGCAAAAAAAATATCTTTCAGGAGGTTGTCTGGGTCACCAGCCTGGCTGCCCACTGGGATGCGAGGGGACAAATCTGTGGTGGGTCCACCTGCAGGGTCAGCACCTCTGTGCCAGCCTGGTAGCTCTCATGAGGAGGACTGGCACCATATGTATGGAAAACACTCCATCAAGCCAGGGGTCTAAACCTCTGCAAAAAAGTATTTTCAGGAAGGTCAATGACCAAGAAATCAGGTAAGGAAAATATGACCACCAGTAAACCCCACAAGAAAGTAACAGCTGTAAAAACACCCAGCCTGGGTAATGTCTGCAGACCAGCTAAAGCAGGCAGAGTGGACTATGCCACTGTGGGGTACCGGTGGCAGCTCTCCTGCTGCAGACCCAAACAGGGCACTGTTTTGCCCAGGGGCTCCTAAAATCCCTGCTGATGTGTCTCCCCAGCAGGTGGACAGTGCAACCCTTGAAGTGTTGTAGATGAAATGCCATAACATCCCCTCTGGCAGAAGTACACCATGAACTAAACCTCAGTCTCAGGTCTCTGCTGGCTGCCTCTGGCTGGAGGTCAGTGCCTATTGCTGCCTCCATCCTCCTTCACATGCTGCCAGACACTTTCTGTGTTGGCTGTCCCTACCAGTGGCCTTAGAGCTATGGATATTTTACCAGCTGTGGTTGACACTGTAACAATAAAAACCAGTCTGAAATACAACGCTAATGGGGCAGGGGGGGTGGAAATCAGGTTTTACTGGATTTCTCCAAGTTCAGCCTCCTTCAACAAGGATTATTATAACTAATTAGGCAGAGCACACTAACAATGCTCATGTTTGGAAGTATGGCTTCTCAATGGAAGAGGAAATTAAATAGGATGTGATCAGAGAGCTGCAAAGAGAAAATGAGGCCAGTCCAAACCAGTAGGTTTTCATCAGAGAATAGATTAATAGATTAGGTAATTTATTTTGCTGTGTGTAGAACAATAATAACTATTACATAGTACTACAATTTGCATTTACAGTAAAAGCATCTGTTGTACCTTATTTGTGGACTTCATTTCCTCCTGCCCTCAGCCCTTTCTTTGCTTGGGAGGCCAGGGTGCACAACTCACTTAAATAAACCCTTCTGCCAAGCAGAGCTTCTTCAGGCAATGCTGAAAAACCTGAAACATCCCCCAAAGCAAGAGAAGGGTTGTGAGGCCAGTGAGGAGAGGGATGTGGGAGTCTGGTGGCCAGAGTATCTGTGGGAATGGCGAGTCTGGCTGAGGTACCTTGGCCCAGGCAGTCAGATTCTGTCCTGCCATCAAGGCTCAAGTCTATGTCCTTGTGGGGCTGGTGCACACACGTGAGTGTGCACACACACTCCCAGGCTTGCAACCCATCCATCAGAGTCTGCTCCCCCTTCAGTGAGGGAGAGACCCTTTGGACAAGTGTCCAAAGCAATGTGCCCAGGGCTGTAAAGCTGGAAGGATGCCCCAGGGCTCAGCAAGATGAGAAGCAAAATAAGGAGAGGAATCATAGAATCATTTAGGCTGGAAAAGAACTTTGAGATCATTGGGTCCACTGTTGTGCAAGGTGGACCTGGTGACTGGGTACAACAAAGGCACTGGTGGCTTTGGCACGGTCAGTTGTAGCCTCTAGCATTTCAGAGCCACCCTGGCAACATTTCTGGCAGATGTTTGAGCCAGCAAAGGAGCTTTAGATGAGAGCAGAGACTTGTGCTGCTTGACTGCTTGTATGTCTGAGCCCAGCTCTAAGAGGAACAGCTCTGGCCTGACTATCCTCTGAAACTACATCCCCAAGCTTGTAACAGCTCTTGGAATTTAAGGTCTCCAGGCAAAGGTCTTTTTTACATCACTCTGCCATAGAAGAACTGGGAAGCATATTAAAAAGTGATATCCTGAACCGACACTACCTTTTTCTTGCCTGCTGGTGGCAGGGCCCCAGTGTAGTCAGAGACATGAAGCAAGTCCCTGTGGAGGTGGGAATCAGGCTCTTTGTCCTGCTCTACAGCAGGAGCAACCAGCAGGACTGCAGCTAGCAGTCACCATTTCCAGTCACAGGCATTTAGGGTGTTGGGTGTCAAATGCCAAACACCTGCCCATGGGCAGCTAAAGCAGAAAGGAGGGGTCTAAAAAGAATGCCTCTGATCAAAAGTAATGCCGGGGAAAATCCTTCAGGCCACTAACTGTGCACAGCAAAACCAGAGGAATTTCATCCAGCAATTCCTGCTTCACCCTCTCCTGGCACCAAAACTGCAGCACACTTTCAGCTGGGCACCTGGCTCTGACCGCCCTTGTCGGGCAGTGACTTTCCTTCTCCCACAGGCTGAGGGAACAAAATCATAAACAGGTATATGGGAAAATTATTGCCTCAGCAATAACCTCTCCATAACCGAGCTACTGGGAAGGAATCATGTACAGAAAAGAATCTAGAGATAACGGCTGGCAATAAAAGCTTCAGGCCGTGTCACTCGAGCTGTATATTATCCATGGAATTTACAGAATCTGTTTTAATTTAGTGACTTCCCCCATTATATGAATGAGGCAAATAAAAGGCTTCAGGGGAGCAGTAATAACAGCAAAGTTACAGAGATGTCCTAGTAGGTACCAGCAGCTCAAGCTTGAGGACAGATGATAAATAACCAAGGCTCAGAGGCCAGCAGTGGATGGTTCCAGCCGGGTGCCTTGTGCCACAGGACGGCTGCTTGCAAAGAGTGCGGCCACCTCTGTGGGAGGGGAGCAGGGGGTGGGACAGGGCACTGCTCCCTAGGGCTGCTGGCCAACCCTGTCTGCGAGTCCTGCTTGCTAAACAGTGTTTTAATTGAGAAAATAGATATATATTTTAGCTAAACCTTGAGATAAAGGGAAAAAGTAACAACAGTCCCATTTAAAAATATGTTGGCTGACAAAATATAAGCTGCCTTCTGCTCTGCCCTCCTCTGAATGTGCTACAGGTTCCCAGCTTGCTCCATCCATGGCCTCCCATCACCTTGCTGTGCCACCCTGAACACATCAGTATCTCCTCTGTGACCTCAGCTTTCACTTTTACATAGAAATGGGGTGATAAACTTATTTTTCCAGACCACGCAGAAATTCTCAGGTAATAAGTTGTTAGTCTTTAAAAAGACTTGATACTTTTCAGCTCTTCTAAGAATAGTGGATTTTATTTGTCCTAACACTGCTGCTACTTTTTAAAATTTTATTTTCCTAGCACATTGCAGAGGAAGAAAGGTGGGAGCATGAGAGAAGCTGCTTCAGGGAGCTGGACCAGGAACATCAATATTGAAAGAGGTCTCTGGCTGTTCAAACCCCAGCCTGAACACATTTCATTAAAGCACCCCTTATAATACTGCCTGTTTGCTGTATTCCTTATTTCTAAGAAAGGAAAAACTTACATAATACCTGTTTCAAGCCAAAAAAAGCTGTATAAACAATTTACAGAGATACACCAGTAGCTCAAGCCCGCCAGGTTAGCGATTGTGAACTTGCAGATCGCTGTTGCTTTGCGGGCACAGAGAGAGGGGAGGAGGCTGAATGCCAGCATTAAGGGAGGAGATGTGGCAAGCAGCTCTCCTTCTGGCCTGTCTCCATGCCACCCAGCCTGACGATTAAAGATGTGGTTCCTAAGGGGCTGTGGGTCCCTTGAAGATACCTGACTGCACGGGTCGAAAGCCAGCTGAGCTGTGCCTTCCACTCAGGGGGACCAGGGATGGGGAGCAGGAGCCAGAGGAGTTGCATTTCAAAAATTAAGGTTGACACCGGACCTCAGGAAAACTTCTCCATCTCTAATGTTTCTGCCAAGGGCTCTGGCTTGACAACAGCTTGCTGGTACTTCAGATAGACCACAGAGAGAAATTTCACTTTTCAGAAAAGGTGTTTTCTATGCCATGGAAAGCTGGCTTGCAGTTAAATAGCTTACCAGCTGCAGTGTCCAGCTGACACAGGCTGACAGCACACATGCACGTCTGGCACGGCAGTTATCCCAGGCTGAAGAGGTCCCATGTAACACCAGCGTCTCAGTGGTGCTGCAGCTACTGGCCTTCACCTCTTTATTTTGTTTCTTGGGTACCAGAGCTCAGGTGAAGGTCAGTAGGTAGTGCTTTAGCTGCACAGTGCCCAGCAGTGAGCATAGAAAAGGGGCTGGGATCCCACTCCAGCAGGCTGTTGAAATGATTTTTCTTGCTGATGCCTCTCTCCACAGCCGCAGCCAGCGTGTCTATGAAGCCAGTGTGGACAAAAGGTGCAGTTCACTAAGGTAACCAAACTGCAGGGAGTGATGGTACCAGCAGCAGACAGCAGCCTCAGGAGCTCACGAGCCCAGAGAAGAGCCAAGTGAGTGCTCAGAGGCATAGAGCATCCTCTCTGGAGCTCTATGGTGCCATTCTAAAGCAGGGTGGAGACAAACCCCAAGAGGATAATCCTTGGGTCTGCATGCACTGTAGTACAGGTGGAGCCTCCCACCACTCAGAGAGTGCTTCTCTGTTGCAGTTAAAAAAAATATAAAGCTTGCTCCTTAACTGATATGAAGGAGCTTCTCTTGTGTGCCAGAGAATGTACCACAGAGGTTTGGATAAAGGCTGAAATTAGCAGTTTGCCCAGGTTGCTCTGACAGCCCCGCAACTTTCCATTCGTAGAGACTTTTTTTTTTTTTTTAATATATCTCCCTTTCTTTCCCTGCCACTAGCTGCGAGTTGTCTCTTTTATTTCATAGCTTCCCTAAGGCCGAGTGAGATGTAACCCTCCAGGTCTCATTCCTGCACAACGGGGAGGCGAGACAACCCTAGTGACCGGTGCTGCTGCCCTCGCTACTAATGCTGCTCCTTTGCTCTCCTGGTAAAAGGATCGGCTCATCTTCTGCAAAATAAACACAAGGTCGTCTTCTCTCTGAACCCTGCAGATGAACAGGCACTTCCATGGACCTGGCACAGGCTGTGGGGAAGTCTGGTTTTATCAGAGGTCTAGCCTGGAGCTGCAAACTGCAGGACAAAACTGCAGCAGAAGGGTGGCTGTCGTTCCTGGGATGACATCATGGGAAAAGGAGTGGAGATGTCTGAACACAGTGGCTCAGGGATGTCAGTGTCTGGTCTTTATTCTGGCTGGGAAATTAGGTCTTGGAACACAATAAAGTGACAACTGAAGAGGTTTTGATGGCAGTACTGGAAGTTAATCTAATGTAAGGCAGGTGAACATAAACGGATCTTTGCTCTAGTGGGCAACAGGACACAGAAGAAGAGAGAAGTTTTTGATATGAATATCTCAGGGTATCTATCTGCCCTGGCTTCAATCTCTGCTCCTGCCCTTTTGTGAACACATTTTAAAATTGCTACCATCCTATTATATTCATATTTTTTACATTTTAACTAGCAATTCCAATGTAAAGACACCAATTTATTTTCCTTGTTGGTATATTTAGCAATTTTCTTACACTTTCCCCATGGTATGATTGGTAAATCTGCACTTCCCCAGTTACTGTGGGCAAGGCATTCCATAGTGACAGAGGGAATCCTGCTGAGTAATTTAATGTGTCCAATCCCATAAAGCCTGGCAACATTTGCAACCTGGGAACCTAAGGAAAAATCAAGACCTGGTATTACAACAAAATGAATCCCCAATTGTACCTCATCTTGTGAAAACAAGAGTTACTGAGTTAAAATACCATGTATTTGAAAGGTGGGAAGGATGGTGTGGACTGGGTGATAAGACACCGTGCATGTAGACAGTCAGAGATGGGAGATATGAAATCAGTAGGAATTGTGCTTATGCATATGAATGACAGTTTAGTCTCAATTCCCTGTCTTCTACAGCAGCCCCTGTTCTTCGGGTTCATGTTCAGCTTCACTCTTGCTTCTTACAGTAGGCTTCCAGTATACACAAGAGAACTGGTTGGTCTTGCTTTGGGCTAAATAACTTCAGAAGTTACAAAATCAGCTCTCTATTAGCACAAAGCAGATAAATTGCAGCAAACAGCTAAACTGTGCATTCACAGGCACACTACCACAACCAAGAAAAACACCTGCTAACAATCTGCACACCCTCTGGGCTGGGTAGGCCCCCATGGCCCTCTGGACCACCCTGCCCCATGACCTCCCAGGGCACAGGAGGAGACAGGGACTTGCTCGTTCACTCCTTGGCTCATGCCACCCCTCCACAAGGCTCGCAGCTGCTATTTTTGCAACATGATCAAAGTGCCCTTCTCCCGCTCAACGACTTTGGCAGCCACTTTTGCCTCCTCTCTGGGGTCCTGAAGCAAGAAGGGACTTAATGTCCTGCAGCAACCTGCTATAGAGGACCTTCTCCCAAAACAGTCCCAAACCTGCCTGTGGTGTGGGTCAGCAAACGTGCTGCGTGGGACCCCACCCTCTTCTCTTGCAGACTCTGGCATGCAGCCGTGGCCGTGCGTGGGCAGTGATTATGTCTTTCATGATGAGGTCCCAGGACGTGAATCCTTTGCACTGAGGCAGACAACATCCCATAGCTGTCTCTAGGTACAGCTCTGTAGAAAAAGCTTGATTTCTGCACAGAGCCTGTAACTTCAGTGTATCTCGGGTGTGGTAC
>JANHGN010004995.1:0-34620 GCA_024605025.1 Megaceryle maxima | reverse complement strand
TGCTCTGGTTGCAGATGTCCCAGCTCAGTGCAGGGGGGTTGGACTGGATGAGCTTTAAAGGTCCCTTCCCACCCAAACCGGTCTGTGATAGCAATGTCAAAAGACTGCAAAGAAACGTGTGTTGTTAATAATTTTACATACATATACACATATACTGGTAGAGTATAAAGCAAGATATAAAACAATACCATTATTAGAGATGATTTTCAATATTTCTTCATCAGATTTAACTGGATAAAAATGTTACTGGAAGACATCAGCTGAAAAGGAAATTTAGTAGGTATGCAGATTCTTTTCTTTACTAATTCCAAACGTGTACATAAATGGCTAAAAAGGCAACATTAGGAACATCCCTATGAACCTGCCTTTTGTTCTTGCTCTTTTGTTTCCTCCATGTTTTGAAAGGCAAGGATATGGGCTTCCTGAAGTGACTTATGCCTTTGTTGATGCTCCTCTTCTAATTCCTGGATCTCCTGAGTCAGCCTCTGTCGCTCCTGACTGAACTGGGCTTGCAGCTGTTGCAAAGAACTCTGTGACTGGGAGAGCTGCATCTCCAGATTCTGCTTCAGTAAGGAGATCTAACCCACAACAGAACAGCAAATATCCGTTAGTCATTAATATTCACATCAGCTCTGAAAAAAAACATTCAAAAGAAGAAAACACTTGAAATTTTAAAGCCAGAGTGTTAACTAAAAGACAGATAGGCAATGTCATCTATCTACTGAATTTGTTATTAATAGTATTAGCTCAGAGATCTAATAATTCCATTTAAATAGTTTGGTAAGGATTACCACATCTGTCAGTTCATACTACAGCACTGCCATGGCCAAATTATGAAAATTTACTTCTAGGTTTATATAAAAGATCAATAAAAATGACACTATCAAGGTCTGAAATCAAAGGCCTCAATTATTCAGATGAGCTGTTCTTCAGGGGAACATCCTGTCAGTTCTGTAAGGAAAATCCCACAGTTGGCAGGGGAGGATACCCTGGGACTTGTGAATGGATTGAGTTTTGTATCTTTTGATAGGGCACGGCCCTATCTTACTGATAGTGTTCTAATTTTAAAAGAAAATAGTAGCACACCACTCTACAGCACAAAAATGTTACACTTGATGGATTTCCTCCCCACACATTTTATTAGCTCAGTAATATTACAGGAGTGATTTTCCTGCTGGTTTTCGAGATCTAGGATCTAAACAATCTGAGTCACAAATACTCATTTTCTTAGTGACTTTGCAGATTACCCTTTTCACCCCACAAACATCTTAAGATGTTAGAGCAGACTGTACTCCTTGAAAAAGCTCCCTTTTCTTTTTGTAATAATGCTGTACTTTGTTCTTCACACCAGAGAGCATCTTTTCAGAGGGAAAATACTGAACTTGTTTTCCCTTTAGAGCCAAACATGAGAAAGATAGCCCTCAATTCTGGAAACAAGTGGAAACGCTTTGCCAAGTGACAATTTGAATCCGTAAGGACATTTTCAAGCCTCAGAGCATTACATAAAATTGAATTATCAACGAAAGTCTGATAGTGTCATTTGATTCAGCATATTTGAAAATTAATTATGACAAATTAATAGCGACATTGCACATCAATTTATTGATTCACAGAACAGTAAAACCCGACACTTAAAGCACTAATAGCAGCATACCAAGGACAACTTGCAGCATGAACATTATTGTAGAACATGTGGGTTTGTGTTTTAGTTTTGGGTTTTTTTTTCAGAAGGACACAGCTTAAGCAGATTGGAAAGAAAAAAGCTACGCTTAAAGGAAAATAAGCACTAAAACAAAACAAGCAAATTAATCTGAATGAAATGAGCATGGCTTGTTGCATTTCAAAATCACCATGTCTTTGTGTCTGGGCATATGCAGCCTACCTCCTAAGTATACTGTATCGACTGTATTGTACTTCAGACACCTCTGGAACGGATTCTCTCCAAGGGAAGGAGCATAGTGAAGGCCTATGCTACATTAGGATTAGGAGATTAGGAGACCAAAACAGCAGAGTATTTAAAATGAGAGCAAACTCTGGGTTTATATAGTTCTACATATTATGTTCTCTGTTTCTCTCCTATATCCCTAATGTTTTATTTGCTTTTGTGAGTCCTGCTGAGCACTGAGGTGATGTTTTCATGGAATTATAGTCCCCAGACCTAATCTCTAGATGTAATATGTCAAGGTAAAGTTCATAATTTTACACAATAAATTAGAATTATTTTGTTTGGTTGGTTGTTTTTTTTTCCCTTGTGCATCACTTTGCGTCTATCTACACTGAATTTCATCTGTCACTTTATTGCCAAGTCTATAAGCTTTTTACAGCTCTTCTGTAATTCTTCAGCCAGTCTTTGTCCTTCCCACCCTGAATAACTTTTTATAAACAGCAAACTTTCCCACCTTACTTATTCATGCACAACCTGTAAAATAAAGAACGTTGAACGTCAGTGCAACTCCACTGATACTCTACCTTCACTCTGCTAACTCTGGATTTAGCACCCGTCTTCCAGCCGGTTACATAGCCATGCAAAAACTTCCCTCTCCTCTCAAGAAGTTCTCGTTTCCTCAGAAGCCCCAAAGCTTCTTGGCTGGTGTCCCTCAGCATAGCGTGGCCAGGGCTGCCATGCACATCAGACAAACCAAAAATACAGCCACATACTGTACCCTTCCTCTTTGACACTACAAACTCACCGCGCTGCTGCGGTCACTTGGCACCATCCGCCTGCTGCTCCCAATTTTCATCTGCGTATCATCAGCTGGTATTGCAACGTGCTCTTGTCCTCCCTCTCCAGAAAAAACCCTAAACGAGCTACTCTTATCTAAATGCCCCTTTGATCTTCTCACATCCCCCATCTACTCTAATTCATCCCACGTTCACTACTGGGCCCTTCTCTCTTTCCCTGCTTTTCTGTAACCGCCTATCTGCCTGTGCTGTCCTTTCACCTCTAGCTTTGCCTTTGCTCCCTCCTTGGCTGCCAAACTGCACCCAGCAAAAACCAGACCCTGTCTGCAGGGCCATCTTCCCCCTGCGCTTTTGAGCAACTCTTGTGCTTCTTTAGATTACCTCTGCACCTATTTAACCACCTTCCATACGCTCTCAGGGTTTGTTGAGTTTGGGTTTTTTGTTTTCCTGACATCACTATTGCAAGTTGGCTCTAGCATCTCTACCCAGTCTTCCTCCCTTTCCTGCCCTTCCTTCCCCTCCTTTGCTCTCTTCTCCCACCTAACTCCATTTTTAGTATCCTAGGGATGTGCAGATTGGATAGCTTTAAGACATTATTCAGTCTAATTCTTTGCACTAAGTGGCAACTCTATACACAAATTACTGCTTAAAAATTTCCTGTGAAGGAAATCCCCCAATTTTCACTGGGATCCTCTTCCTCTGAGCGCCTGGGGCAGAAGCGCTGAGATACTGAACAGACATTCTGTCCACTCTTAATTGTCCCTTTCACTGTGCTTCTGTCCCTCGGGTTTCTCACCATTGCCCTGTCCCATTCCATGGCCACCAGGAGGTACAATTCTAGGGGAAGTCCTGCAGAACCTCAGGTAATTTAACCATTGTACTCTAAAAGCCTTTCATGATAACATTCAAATGGAGTCAACCATGGTACCTTAGCCAAATTTTTATTTAGATGACATGAAAAAATATGTATTTCTAGCTTGAAGTTAAACCTCTCTAAGTTCCTGCTCCAAATTCTGATAATTCTCGGTGCATAATTTATATAAATTTTCAGCGTGAGCCACAGGCAAAACAATTTTCATTGAATTTCCTTTTTGAAAATGCAAAAAAAATGCATTTTAGCTGAGATAACCAAGAGAAGTCTGACAGCTGTCTGGGAAGCCATCTTAGAAGAGATCAGGGATCCCCTTCTCAAGAGCTGTTCACACGCCCACCAGATGAAAGCGGCTGTGTAACTGCAGCCTGACGTGAATGCTCCGCAGGACTCAGTACTGAGTCCAGTTCCCTTTAGCATCTTTAGCAATGATCTAGATGAGGGGATTGAGGGCAGCCTCAGGAAGTCTGCAGACAACAAGTTGGACAAGATTGCTGATCTGCTTGAGGGTGGGGAGGCTCTAGATGGGGATCTGGACAGGCTGGATCCATGGACTGAGGCCATCAGTATGAGGATCACCAAGGCCAAGTACCGGGTCCTAAACTTGGTCCACAACAACCCCAGGCAATGCTACAGGCTTGGGGAGGAGTGGCTGGAGAGCTGCTGGTGGAAAGGGACCTGGGGGTGTTGATCAACATCCAGCTGAACATGAGCCAGTGTGTGCCCAGGTGACCAAGAAGGCCAACGGCACCCTGGCCTGGATCAGAAATGGTGTGGCCAGCAGGAGCAGGAAAGAGAAGCGATTGTCCCCCTGTACTCAACACTGGTGAGACTGCACCTTGAGTACTGTGCTCAGTTTTGGGTCCCTCACTACAAGGAAGATATTGAGGTGCTGAAGTGTGTCCAAAGAAGGGAAATGGGGCTGGTGAAGGGTCCAGAGCACAAGTTTTACAAGGAGCGGCTGAGGGAGCTGGGGTTGTTTAGCCTGAAGAAAAGGAGGCTGAGGGGAGACCGCGCTCTCTACAACCACCTGAAAGGAGGGGGTAGTGAGGTGGGGATTGGTCTCTTCTCCCAGATAACAAGTGATAGGACAAGAAGAAACAGCCTCAAGTTGTACCAGGGTAAGTTTAGGTTGGACATGAGGAAAAATTTCTTCACCGGGCAGGTGAAGAAAAGGTTGTCAAGCCCTGGAAGAGGCTGCCCAGGGAAGTGGTGGAGTCAGCATCCCTGGAGGTATTTAAAAGCCCTGTAGATGTGGTGTTGAGGGACATGTTTTAGTGGTAACTTGCTGCATTAATGGCTGGATTTCATGACCTCAAATGTCTCTTCCAACCAAAACGATTTTATGACTCTGAGTCGACGCATGAAAAGACTACACAGAAAATAAAGGACAATAAGGATTAAATGTTTGTAACAAGCAAGTCAGATTAGTGTGCCCTTCTAATAATAGGATGATGTCGTTGTTGAAAGTACGTAAAATATTAAAAACCCAGTTATTTTTAGGAGAGTACATGATTTTAAACATGATTTTGATTATTCAGTACATAGACTGATATCGTTAAGAACACACTTTTGAGAACACTAATGCCTCCCTTTGCATGTCTTTGGAGCGTCCCTCTTGTACTCTCGTATTGAGGACCCAAAAGCAGCCAGGTCTCAACACTATTCTCAGAACTTTCAATACTTTTGTCCAAGGTTTTCAGCACGTTAAAAACATCAGCAAGATTTTTAAAAGATAATTAAAAACCCCAACAAAGACAAAGAAGCAAACCCCCCAAAAAAAGAGAAACAGAATATTCTGTCTACAATTACGACTCGCACTGCAAAACTGCAAATTATAATACAGCATCCACCTCATGCTTTGTAGAAAGCTCTGCAATACACATTCGCACTGCCCACAAGCTTGCTTGCTTTCACAATGACAGAAGAATGCTGCTTTTATTATGCCCATGTACACAGTGCTGGATGTCCAGTGATATATACGCTTGCACAGATGAAGGGATGCACACGAGTACACAAGCTTTTGATAACCAGCGGCAGACGTTCCCCTCTCCAATGCTGCCATGTATGCTACTTCATAGGCTAAAGCTCTAAAGCAGTACTACAGGAGATGCAGGTTTATTAGTGCAAACATGCCCTGTTTACAAGCTGTAAGTGCAAATCACTTACATTGCTGATAGATTTATGCAATGCTTCACCAAGACAGTGCCGCTATGAAGAAAAGATCACAGGAATAAAGGGAAACATTCAAAATCAACTAAGAAAAAGGGATAAGGAAGGAAGAGTAAAACATAGAACATTAATTATAATTTGATCAGGAAAAATAAGTTGAAAACTATCTGGAAGAAAATATGAATATGCTGCTTTGACTTAGTACATAAACCCCTGAACACAGAACAGTGGCGTGTTTTCCCGAGCTATGCTTTGAAGGCACAGGAGAGCACGATCTCTTCAACGCTTACTCTGCACTAACATATCACGCAGCTGAGCGCTTCTGAAACTATCCAACTGTTTTCTCATCTCCTTTATAGCAAATCATTCTGGGAAGAAATCATTAAGTGCACCGATTTGCAGTACTATTAGGAAAGATGTTATGTAAGGACTCAATCAACAGTCAACCGTGTCTCTGAAATATCACAAGCATGTTAAACACAAAAAGATTAAGTTTCACTGCTAAAGGGCAGAGGATTAGTTTAGTCTGCAATGAAGACATATTTGTATTAAATACTTACTTCATTTTTCTTAAAATTCAGAAGAAGATGGGTAGGCAAAAGATTCTCTGGCAAAAAATGCCTTAATGTAGCACTTACATTAATGTTGATTGCTAATGAAATGCAAAAAATAAAAATGCATTGCCAAGTAAATGTTTGATATGAAATATCATTGATTGTACAAATTGGATACATCATTCATATGTATATATGTAAAGCATGTGTGTTTTGATAAATATATGAATGGTGTAGATAAGCACACACAGGGGCACACAACAATCATCAAAAATGAAGTGAGAGCAATTTCAAATCCAGCACGACCAACCTCCCCTTTTGGCACAGGTCAGCCAAGAAGATGGCTTTCTCCAGGAGGCAGAAAGTTTTTTGACGCCACTGTGGAAACCTAGAGTTAGGAACTTTTAGATAATACTTTGTCAAAACAGAAAGAAGAAATTAATTCTTTTTCTTTTTTTTCCTCCTGAATCTACAAAAAGGCACAACATAAAAAATTCACTACTATGGAATATCCAACATTATCTTATCAAAATCAAAAGCTACTAAAAATTTACTAACTTAACTTATGAAGAGTTACAAGGAAGAGTTTTCTATGCAAGGGTGTAACACCAGGAGGCATCATACTCCAGCAGACAACAGACCGGCATCTAACAGCTCCGATTTCACTGGATTCTGACAGAGCCAATCAAACAAATCTAACTATTTTTTTTTTCCCAGGTTCCTTATCCACCTGGCTGGTTTATTTAGGAGGGAAGGTGTCAAGACCAGGAATGATCTTGTGCTAAATAAACATTCAGTTTCTAAAAAGGTTGGGACTTAATTTTGACGGACATATCTAGGCACCACCGGAGTACGACTAAGAAATATTTAGACTTTACACCTGAAGCAGAAAGGTCAGTAATGTTCCTCACTGAAAATAAACTCCAAGCAAAAGCACTTTTGGGCAGCTATATTCTCGGCCTTTTTAGTAGAGTAGACCTATTTAAGAAAGTGAGAGTTGCTCTCTGCTGCTTACAGAGTAGCCCATTTCTTTCACCAAGAAACCGGTCTTACTTTGCTGTCAAACTGATCTGATAACCAACAGTTAAGGTCAGCATTTAGATTTATCACATATTCCTTAGGCTACCTCACCCAAAGTAATCTTCCTGCAGCCCCCATTTCCTGACTGCAGAATGAGAACAGTGATGATCTTGTGCAAAGATTTTAACTATTAAACACTCAGATCTCACTGGCAAAAAGATGACCGTGCACAGACCAAAACAAAGTTATTTTTTAATAAATTTAAACTTATATATCTGACATTCCCACGCGTTCTAGAAAGACACGAGGCAATGTGGAATATACAGTAAATACAGCTTATTGATTTCTAACAGAACTCAAAATACACAAGTAGTTTTTAAATCTGGAGATCTAAGTATAGTATTGCTAATCAAAAGAACTTGATTATAGGACAGTGAGCTAAACATCAGTCCTGGAAAAAAGACTGGGAAAGACAATTTAAGAATCAATCAAGAAAATATTTGAGTGTGAAAAGATGATTTTCAGGCAATTTAACAATGGAATAAAGCCCTAGTAAAGAAAACCTGGTTTCCTGCTTTGACAACAGTACAAACTTGGGTAATAAATGCTCCTGTACAGAAATAATACTTTAAAATGGTATTCAATTTATTACCAGATGAAAGTTGGATCGAAACATGTGCTTACACAATATTACTTAAAAATATTTTAAAAGATTAAAACCAACTTATTTTATCTCAAAAACAGCTCGTGGTGAATCAATCACTGAAATCAAACAGGTATTCACTGGGATTAATACTAAACCTAACTGCAATTTAATATTTTCATCCTTATTGGATAAGAAGTTTAGTAAAATAAACAGATAGTAGGATTGCACGGGCTAGTCAAGTGGTATGGGGGCTGATTCTAGCAAAAGGTACAGCAATAGAATCAGATGCAGCTCTGTATGAAAAAGTATGCAGGCCACATTCAGGATGGAGAACTCCAAAAGGCTGGTTGAAGTTATTACTAAAAAAATTCCATAAAAATTCAAAACATCCTCGTGACTACTTCACAGCAAGGTCCATAACCTGGGGAAAAAGTGAGAACCACCAAAGAGTGCAGGCATAATTATTACTCCCTGTAATTCTCTGATGGGGAGAAGTGATGAGGGGAAAAAAAAAAAAAAACAAGGGAGAAGGTGGGTTTAACAGCACTATTTCTGTAGGCTAGAATTAAAGATTATTGGTTTGTGATATTACTGTGGTGAACCCTCGCTCAACTCCCTTTGAAATCAGGCTTTGTAGACATAGGCTATAAAAATTAATTTGTTTCTTCAAAGTAGAGGAACTCGTGAAAACACATCTTGATCTGGTATCTATGTATTAGCTATCCTGCTTTTACTTGATTTTACCATCTCATTTTTCAGAAGTATTGTCTTCTCCACCCTCAGCATATAACAGCTGAGCCTCAGGCGTATCTAAGAGAGCGCCCTCACGCCCCAGACAAACAGCAAAGAGGTTGCTGTGTCCTTAGAACCCACCGATCATCGTGGGCTACACAGCAGAACCGAAAGGTCCTGAAGGCAGTACACGGGGAAGGATTTGTATCCCCACCTCTATTACAACAGCTTTCCTAAAAAAGCCACGTTTTCAATTGTGTTGGGCCAGCTTGTCTTGTAGTAAAGCACAGATTTAGAGATTTGAACCTGTCCAAGCTTTGGGTTTGCTTTCTGCAATGAACAGTTGCTCACATTCCCATCAAGGGGCCATACTTGGTATCAAGCAGGGTAGTATTTTCCTGAAGAAGGAAGTTTACTCTGCTACTGACATTTTCATTCAGTTGCATTTTTTCCTGCATACATTAACTTACTGGATGCATGGAAGTTCTCTCATTTCAGTGTTTCTCTTGTCTAAAAATTACAGAGGCTTGACACTGAATTTCAGCATTGGTCTTCATGTCACCCAGGGATGGGTAACGCTTTTTCCTCGCTGTTATTTCAATGTCAAATTGTGTCCAGAGCTGACTTTAGCATGCAGTTTACTGAACTTTCAAAACACTGCTGGCAATGGGAATTCTTGGGTAATAGCCCAACTAGGGAAGGTCCAACTTTCTCTGTGTATCAAAGCAGATGGGGATTGCTATGCAGTCTTTGCCTCATTTTAAGAAAGGCCTCCAATAGACGCTGCTAACCTTTCTGAAATAAAAAACCCCAACCTATGTGAATCCCTCAGCTATTAGTAAAAGAAACCAGCTTCTCAGATGCCTACTGAAGAAGCTGAAGAGACCTTTAGCATTAGTCCATTTTACCCAGGCAAAAACAACCACCACCCCACAACTCTCCCTCGAGATACATCTTTGGTTTGAAGAGAAAGACTGATGTGTCAGCAGATGTGCTGTCTCCGGCTGCGCCGTGTTTACGCGACAGATGACTCTGCAGAGATTTGGAAAGCAGCTGCTTCCTACTACAACATTTTGTACTTGGCTTGAGGCTTGTGACATGCTAGGAACGGAAGAGCTGCAGCAAAATTTGTCCTCTCTGGTAAGAAAAAGCAGCATTTAGATCCCCTTCCCTCTCAAAACGCAACCATTTTCTACTGAAGAAAATGAAGTGTATGTAAGCGTACGCACATTCTGAGATACGGAACTGTCTCTGGTCCCAGTTTCCTCCTGCTTTTCCAGCAAACCTCAGTGAAAGTGCTGTGTCCAGGCTATCATAAGGTGAAGTACTCTTCCTGTTGCTTTAGAGAGCCAGAGCTCTTTTCCAGCTGTAGGAGTCGATCAGACTGCTAGGCAAAACGCCTGCCTGTTCTGCTATTTGTATCTGTTTGCATTGCGCGCTTTTCATCTGGCAAACAGCACATTCAGTGGGCAGGGGAAAAAGAGGATCATTTAAATCTCACGATCATTTGGAAGGGTTTTGGGTGGTCCCATTTAGTTTTAATTCTTTGTCATAACACTGTCAGTATTTTAAAGATTGTATGCATCTTGGCTAATCCCTTCTGGAGCACAGAGGTATCTCTCAAGAAGTGCCCTTAATCTACAATTTCAGTAATCTGCTGAAGCTCAAGCAAACTTTGCCCCACCTAATACATTCTCTCATTCCTCCCTGGATTCACTGTTTTCACTGCTTTTAAACCTATGCAAAAGCTACTTGAGCTACTATCTTCCAGAGCACAGAGGCTAAGGGTAAAGTTTTTAAAACGAGATTCTTGCCAGATTCTTTATCTTACATTATATGGATACAGGATTCAAATTTCATGTGGGGAATGGTATTACTGTTGGATTTGGCTTAGATTTCTACTTACTCATTTTGGAAGCGTAAACTGAACTCCAAATATCAAATTAAACTCTTTTGTGACTCATCCATCATTAGTTACATACAGTAGTAAGAATTTAATGTTCTTTTCATCCTTTGACAAGTAGAATTAAAAAAGTCTCTCAGTCTCCTCCAGACTGAAACTCAACCACCAACAAACAAAACCTGGTAATACTAAATTCCAATTAGAAGTATGATCTGATAGTCAAGTTTATTTGGAAATTACGGTAGCTTTATTTCAAACATCAGCCTAGATGTATTTTTAAATTTAAACATACCACGAGAGGGGCAAAAACTAAATGAAGCAACAACCAAAAGAGATTAAAAAGTCCATCAGCACACTTATCCTTTAAGGGAACAACAAAGCTAACGTGTTAGTGTTCCAACTGTATCCCACTGAAAATACTTTAAAAACTCTGAAAACTCCAATTTGTTCTCTTCCTTTTGTTGGTCTGTATTGCTGAGTAGCTCTTAACTGTAAATGGTCTAACGAATTTCCTCCATTACATTCAGAATCTTGTACACAAAGAATAAAATAATGCAGAGTGCAGTAGGGGCTGAGTGGGCCCACGGAACTAAAAGGTCAGAAAAAGCGATCGTACAGCTGAATGCTCGGCAGTTGTTCTCATGTTCAAGCTTCAGGAAAAACTACAGTGAGCAATGTAGATAGAACAAATGCACCAACCCATCTGCAGGATCACATCTCTGCCTAGCACAGGGAGCCCGGAACCAGGGGAATTGTTCTCGAGAAGGACAGGAAGTTATGACACAGGGAAGCGCCCATCACAGACGGCCCTCTGAGGGCGGCAGTGACTCTGGGTTATGTGATTATTCACATGCTCATGTACCACAGCTTCTTACTTCTTTAATGCATAGCTTTCTTACTTGGAATACAGGTGTACTGATTCTTCTCCACCTCCTGGTGAGCGGCAGAACGTAGACGGAAGCTACAGACGCAGACGGATCTAGGCAAAGACTCCCAAAGCTCCCCTGATTCTCTCCGAGGCCTGCAGGACTTGCAGCACAGTCCCATTAAAGCCCCAGCTTGGAGGGCTGTAGTCAGTCACCTTCCAAGAGCTGCAGAAAGTGGTGCTCCTTTGGAAAAAATAATTATCTACAGATGAAAGAGGAGGTGTAAAACTTTACCCTGAACTGCATTCTAGGTGCCCTCTGTTCTTTGTGTGCTCTTTGGTATTATTTTTCATTTCAGTCTGTTAAGATTTCAGCATTTTAGCTTTCCAAGTGCTTTTTAAGCCTTGCCCCAAATCCCTTACCATCCACTAGATGTCATGGTAGTCACTTACTAGTAGCATTGAATACAAGAATGACCAAAGAGAACTGGGAGGGGGTGTGTGTGTGTTACTTGAAATTAATCTCCCCTGTTTCTGACAGACAAGGCTTCAGAGACTGTGTTCAGGACAGCATCAGGTGTCAGGAAGCAGAGTAAAATGATTCTGTGCTGAAAGTTAATCTCCCTTCTTTCAGGAAGCTGATAGAGGGTAATGCAGGTTAGTGTAGAAATTTCCAGCATCCATTCAATAGCAAATCATCTGAAGAAAGGCTGACCAAGGCTGTGGAAAAGGCCAGTAATCTGCATGCCAGGGAAAGAAAGCAGTTCCTAATTCTTCTAGTGTGGATACACCTCCACGGAGGCAAATAAAGACGGAGGGAGCAGTAACTGCCCTCTGGTAGAAGCTGGTCAATGCTCAGTTACAGATGTGCACAGAGCTCTGGGACTCTTCTACAACACTCCACATCATGAACAAGGGTAGACTCAGTAGCCAGAGTTTTAAGACTAAGTTTGAAATTTTCTGAAAACTACGATTTGAATGTCTACCTCAGAAGCAAATATTTACATTTTTATACAGACCACAGTTTCTCACGTTTACTGTGGCAGTTTGAAAAGGAGCAGCACACCATCACAGACACAAGCTCTGAACAGGAAGCGTCTACAATTTTTTCTGAAAAGGAGAAAAATCTTTGCAGCAGGAAAAAACCCCCAAACCAGCTACCAAAACGTATGTAGTATACTTCTGTCCTTTCTCATTGTACTACTTCTAATATTTCTAGTAATAGAAGAAGGTTACACTAATGCTCGGTCATGTGATACATAAGAATAGAAAAAAAAATGCTGACAAACCCCATTTCTTTTACTGGAGTACATGTTTTACTGCAAAGTAAAGAAGATGGGAGAACCAATACTTGCTTGGATATAAAAAAGCCCATCCACAATCAGAATACTTGGTTCTGTTTCCAGAAAGAAATAGTTATCACAAGAAGAAGTAGATGATAAGAATACAGGTCTTAACCTGCACATTCGGGTGCCCAGAATTGAAGGTTGCACAACTCGGAGAGGCAGAAGAAAGAACATGCTTATGCTTTAAAAAAGAAAATTCCTGCTATTTTGTCCGTGGCTGAAGCTTTCTCAACAGTAAAATGTTTTTAAGAACAGCGTTAAAAGCCCATTACACAGCTAAGAGAAATGGAAAAGAGCTAGCACATCTGAATTCACTACATATTGCATGAAGAAACTCTCACATGAATTGGGGTAGAAGGACTTGGTAAAATCTACAGGAAAAAGGAAAAAAAAAAAAGGAGAAGCACTTTCTTTTTATGTCTTCTAGAACCATTTCTCATGTCGGAGATAAGAATACATACTTGGTCTCTAGACACTGATCCAGTTAACCTACCAACCACATTTAACTGTAGATGGTAAGTGCTGCTTTGTAAGGATGTGTTTAACAGATGAACAGCATTTTCTATCCTAATGAAGCTATCCTGCTAGAATAGCAATAATCCTACATGCACCCTATGAAAGGCCACTCAGCTTTTCCAGTAAAAACCCAACCCATTAGCTAGTTCTAAGAGCTAGAACTCACCTATCAAACGGGAAACAACTAGAAGAAGGCAGAAATTTGCAAGATTAGTGTAACAATTTAAACAAACCAACCAACCCAACCAGCTTAGTGCACTTTATGGACATGAATTTTTTGATTTAACTTTTTTTTTGATTTTTAAAAATTATTTAAAAAAAAATAATTGTTTCCATTTCTAGCTGTGCCTCTTCATGCAGTTTTTTGAGCCAGTCAGCAGTATTCCAAGACATGCATACTCTATGTTGTAATCTACAGTTTAAGTAACTATGAGTCACTTCTCTCCATTCATTTAAACCTGTTCTTTCAACACATTGCTTACATAACCATTCCTGTACTTCAGGTTAGGTGCTACACTTCCTCGTAGCTTGTTTTGATAGATGTGACTCATTAATACATACTAGAACATTATGGACCCATACTGATGAGCATTTAATTTCTAAATTCAACCTTTCCAAACAGCATTTATACAACTAAATGGTGAAGGTTTTGACACTTTCTCAACCTAAAGAGGACTTGTAAACCACATTGTCTGTCACTTTGAGGAGTTACAAGTGGTTTGGCAGAGACTACAGCCTTGGATTATTCTGATAAATCACTGTATATCACTGCTGGTATAGAGCAGGGCAGTGCTGCAGGTGTAAAAAACTGAACTGCAGAAAAAGAAGTTGGATTTCTGCTCACTTACTAATTTTTTTTTTTTTTTTAAATACAGACTTTAGGCTTTCAAAAGGGGCTTTAAATCTTTCTTCCCAGTGATGTAGACTGAGGTTGGGTGTAACAAATTCACAATTTTACAGCCTTACTGCAGTATTTGAGGCTGTTCTATGTCAGTGTAGTTGAAAAGACAGGTATGAACAGATATCTTTTGATGGACTGAACTTTGAATTCTTCCCAATGTTGTTTAGCCTCTTCTACACACACACACACACACACAGTGAAGAGCAGGAGAATCTCACTTTTGTTGTCATCTCCAGTCTATTTAGACTGTGAACCCTCAGGGGTAGAAAGTCTTCCTGCAGTTTTACAGATAGCCAAGCACAGCCAGGCTTAGTGCAGCAGCTCCTGTAGTGCCCAAGCGGGCCCAAAGCAGTTTCCACTCAGAATAGCATCATTCTAGGTTAACACAGCCAAAGTTTATAGTGATCTTTGCATTACGAAACACATACCAAAAATCTGCCACTCCTCCACAAAGAAAATACTGCCTTTGATTTTCTTTTATGATGAAATGACTAGATCTGTGGATGAGGGAAAACAGTGGATGTGACCTCATGGTTTGTGACCTCAGCTTCAAGATTTTTAACCCCTTTGTATCTGATCGCATCACAATTCAGATGGGTTGGCTACCAGATACATAAGGACTGGTGGGTGATAGAGGAGAACTGGTGAAAGGGTGGCGGTTAATGCTTCACTCTGAAAGCTTGTTACAAGTAGAGATCCTAAGGTGTCTGTTCCAGGAGATATTTGTTTCAGTACCTTTATCAGTGACATGGAGAAGACAGACAGTACCCTCATGGAGTTTGTGGATGACAGTAGTAGAGCAGAAGGCAGAGCATGGCACAGTAGAGGGGACACAGTACACTGAAAGGTAGGCCTGCCATCCAGAAGGACCTAAGTAGGTTATAGGTATGGGCTGAAAGGAACCTTATGAAGTTCAACAAGGACAAATGCAAAATCCTTTACATGGGATGGGGCAAACCCCTGCACTGGTGCATACTGAGTTACAGACCCGCTCCACATGACCTAATTTATGGCAGGCTAAAAATGAATCAGCAGCGTGGCCTGGCAGCAATGAATGCCAGCAGCGTACCAGGCTGTAGCAACAACCTGTAGTTTAAGGAAATGGGTAAATCCCTTTGATTTGACACTTGTTGCACATCACCTGGACAGCACATTCTGTCTCCTCCTCCAGTTCATTCAGGTTTGGTTGCTCCAGTACAAGACAAACATTGGTAAACTTTAACGTGTTCAGTGGAGAGCTACAACTAAGAGAACTGGGACTGGAATGTATATCCTTCTGAGGGAACTAGGTTTGTTCAGCCTAAAGAAGAGAAGGCTTTTGTGGGACTTAATAGCTTGCCAGTATCTATGAGGTGGTTACAGAGAAAACAGGCCTAGCCTTGTTACAGTAGTGCACAACAGGACAACGAGACACAACAATCATCAACTGAAACACAAGAGGTTCTGTCTAAACGTAAAGAAAAAATTCCCTATGAGGATAACAAGCACTAGAACAGATTATTCAGAGAAGCTGTGGAACCTTCATCCTTGAAGGTTATTCAAGGCCTGACTGGACAAAGGTCTAAACAACCTGGTTCAAATTCAGTGATTACTGATTTGAGCAGGAGGTTGCACTAGAACATAGAACTGTCTGGGCTGGAAGGGACCTCCAGAGGTCATCCAGTTCCACCCCCCTGCTGAGAGCAGGGACAGCCTCACCTAGAGCAGGTTGCTCAGAGCTCTGTCAAGCCCCACCTTGAATGTCTGCAGGGATGGGGCCTCAACCACCTCCCTGGGCAACCTGTTCCAGGGCTCCACCACCCTCCTGGTCAAGAACTTCCTCCTTATTTCTCATCTAAATCCCCTCCTTTCTCATTTAAACCACTGCCCCTCATCCTTTCACTGCAGGCCTTCGTGAACAGGCCCTCTCCAGTCTGTTTGGCAGCTCCCTTCAGGTACTGGAAAGGGGCTATTAGGTCTCCCTGGACCCTTCTCTTCTCAAGGCTGATGATGTCCTGAAGTCTCTTCCAACATAAGTCTACAGTTCTATGACTCAGGTCATCACAACTCTCAGAGGCTACCCTTTGTGTACTGCAATTGGGAGGAACTTACTACAAACCCATCTAGTTAAGAGTTAAGTTACCCATTTTGTATGCTGTGGTCTGGAATTCTCTCTCTCCTCCAAGTGTAATGGATAAAATTACAGAGGGAAAGATTAATTCTCTACCACCACCAATAACTCTTCCATATTTATGAAATACCCATCCAATTCAAACACTGATATGGAAAAGCAAGAGCTGGAGTAAAATTTAAAAAAAACCAAAACTGAAAATTCCCAGGGTTTAGTTTCTTATTAGTCCTTTGAACACACGTGCTGCTATGGAATGGTGCAGCTTGTTGAGGCAGTAAAAGGGACAAAGGGGAAAAAACCCACGGCCGCTCTGCATATGGAGACCATTTCTTATGCCTGCAAATCCTCTAGTCAAATTCTCCTTATTACAGTTAGCTTTCTGATTCTAAAATTTCTTGCATGTGCAGAAAAAAAAAATGTTAATTTGCAACACATTAATTTTCCATTCTGATACTAGGTTATACATATGGTGGTATTTTCAAAAGGTAGACATAAATAAAGTATTTTTAAAGTAAGTTAAAATGACAGAAAGTTTAATGTATCCCTTTCAAATTGTACTTTCCTGGAGAAAATGCTGTTAATAGGTAGAAGTGGACAAGAAATGAAACTTGAGTAAAGGCAGTAAGTGAATTAAAATTGAGTCCACCTTTTACTATGTTCATATTGTATAAAGTAACAGATCACGAACTATGAAAGCTTCCAGCTTTTATGAGCCTAAGCCACAAGATTTTACGAGCTTAAATTCCCTTGTCAGCAAAATAAATTATGTGTTCTGTAAGTTGTATAATCAACTGCATGTTCAGTTAGACTTCTCAAATTAGACAGCAAATTAAAAGCCATCCAACAACACCTGGAAATCAGTCATTTAATTTAGAGTTCCAAAATCTGTTTCTATTACTTCAAAATGCATTTGTTCACCATCAGCTATTCTTGCAAACTGCAGTCAACAAAACCAGTTCTACGGGACTTACTGTTTGAAGAAAAATACAAAGCAAGTACTTTCAGTTAATTGTTTAACATAACTAAGTTTATAAATATGAGTGGTAATTAAAAAAAACCCTCGGGATTTATAAAAATTATTTCAAAATAATGTTCAAAAGCACTGGAGAGAAGACAGAGCTGTAACAAACATGTCTTAAAAACCGATGGACACTTTGACTTTCCAAGTGATGTGTAGAGTGTTGTTATTGTAAAGATGAGGGAGATCTCCAAGACCAAATAATTAGCGTTGGTAAATATTTACAACAGGATAGGTGAGCAGAAGGGGAGTCAAAACACCTTATAGTGAAGAGGTGAGACATATAACAACCTCTCATCCACCACCCCAAAAAATGTAAAGTTTTATTCACATTTAGCATAAATAAAGACACTCAATTTTAAGGCATCTTCACATACTACTTAAAAAGATTGATAATGATTAAGTTTAAAAAGCATCATGCAAACAAATTTCATTTCAAAGACAGACGTCACAACCAATTTAATGTATTTAATTATAATAAACCACCAGCAACTAAACTCCCAGTTGGCCTTCAATTCTCAGAGACCATAGTTACCTGATCTAGGAGATCCTCAACTTTTTTTTGCCATCCATCCCGTGCTGCATTTTTTTCACGTTCTTTCAGCTGCAACAGCTGAGTCATGGCTGCCTTCTTATCCTCTTCATGCTGCAGCCTCAGCTCCTCACGAAGTTTATTACATTCCTGTCTAAAAGCAAAGGTCAAATAACTAAAATGCAGTAGAGCTTGTGCAACAAGTGTAAAAACACTCTGTAATGATTGAAAAAGCTTAGGTAGCAACAGAAACCTTTGCTTTACATGTCATTTCCTATCACATTTGCACGTAATACATAACTTCTTCTTCAAGAATAAAAGAAAAAAATTAATACTTGCCTAAGATTTTCTGTCCATTTTATCTCCAAGTCTCGAGCCATCCTGTCAACCTTGAACTTTTCCTCTTCCCTCATGGCAGCAATCATTGCCTCATGCTGTTGTCTCTCCTGATCTAGTTCTCCCTGCAAACACAAACTTCACAATAGAGACTGATCAGCAGCAAAAAGTATTTCAAACCGTAAACGAGCGTATTTATGATAAAAATACCCGTTACAATTGGCTCATAAAACCTAAGCTATAACTTGCTTCAACATAAAGCCTAATCTGTAACGGTGTGTAAATCCTAATTACACACAATTAAGGGCTATGCATCTGCTGATATTTCTGACTTGGGAAACAGAGCTCTGCATGCCTGTAAAAAGCTATAAAAAGTAATTTTCTAATAAGTCATTCTGGAATGATCTTTTCCAATACTGCTACACTGAATCATGGGGTAGTTTATTTTGGAAAGAACCTCAAAATGTCATCGAGTCCTGTTCACTTGCAGGACTAACTTCAGAATTAGAGCAGGTTGCTCAGGCTCTTGCCAAGCATGTTTGGGATTTTTTTTTGTTTGTTTTTTTAAGGAAGCAAATATTCAGTATTTGAATCAAAGCTTGAGCTACATGGATTTAATACAAAGTTCACATATCTTCCTTGCTTCTTGACTGGACAAACCTGCTAGAAACAGCTTCACAGTCTGAACACAGCAAAATAAACCCCAACCTTTTAAATTCCCACCCATTTCTGTTCAAATTTTATCGTGCTAGAATAGTGTGAGGTACTACCTAGAAATCATACTTACATAAATGGGTTTTTTTAGCAGTGCTTGCTTCATTCATGAGAAGCAAACACAGCCATCTAAATTTAATTAAGACTTCAAGTGAGAATTTGTCTGTAGGATTTTTTAATTTATATGTTTTAAAGTTTGTTAAGATAAATGTTATTTGTTAAGATAAATGCCAGTAGCCTCTATATTTGAATATTTAAACGTTGTAACAGGTTAAGAGAGAAGAATGCAGCAGTTCATAGGGACATGTAGAGAAAGTACAGGAAAACAGAGCAAGTTATAAAGTGTAATAGGGTGCACAGCTAATGACCATAGAGAGGGAAATTAAAAACAACCAAACCAAACCAATATCTTGTTTCAGGCTGGTTTTGTTAAGAAAATAACACCAGTATGGAAACAGATTCAGGTGTGTGGGGGGGTTGTTTGGTTTGTTTGTTTTTAATATTTGCTGCTCTACTTCAAATATTGCTGTAATCTTGTAAATGCACATTGTTTACTGAGACAGGAAAAGCTTATACTTAGTATTAAAGTCAAGGTTATACTTTGTATGAAAGTCAGTACACTACTCAGAACTGGAACTGTCAGTTAATCTCTAAGCCAACTAAAAAAAAGATAGCAATATATTTGTGCTTAGACAAATTAATTGCTTCAGTTGTATGAAGTGGTGACATTTTCTGGATTACTCTGCTTTCATGATATCATAGCATATCTTTATTCTTAACTATCTTCTGAAGTTCTCAATTTGATGCTGAAATGACTGTGCCCTTTGAGGAAAATGTGGTTAAAAAAAATTAAATAAATACAAAGGTTTCAATGAATTCTTGTGTTAATAAGTGCTGGATTTTCTTCTGCACCAAGCCAGGAAACTGTCTGGAATAGCACTGCTGTAACACATTTCCTTTTTACACTCTCATGAAATTCTGCTAAGCCTCTGAAGAATCCAGCTGTGGATATGCTTTGTACAGATATACTCTGGCAGCGACAACTGAGATTAACCACCGAATGATGCACTTGGAGCAATAACCATGCAATACTTCAAAGTGTTCTGAACACAAACAAAATGCCACCCCAAAACAACCAACCAAGGTAAACCAAAGCCACCTATCCAAGTTTTCCATGGTTTTTTTTCTCTCTGCTTGAAATGAAAAGAGGAATCTCTCTTTTAGAGAGGCCATATGAAGCTCCTTCAATAACATGTACGCTGTAATACTTTGTGCCATTTTAAAACACGAGCAAAGTCCCCATGACTACTTTGCAGAGTTTATTCTCCAACATTATGGTTACCTCAACACTATACAATGAATCCGTGGTCTCTCGCAGTCTCGCTCTAGTTAATTCTAGTTCTTTCTGGAGTATTTCCTGAGTTTCTTGAAGACTGGAGATATGTCCTTCTGCAGTACCAAGGCCTTGTTCACTTTTTCTTACTAGGTCTTGCAGACGACACACCTATGACATAATAAAACTAAATAAATAAAAAGGCAAAACAAAAACCAAACCAGAAGTTTTAATTTCCATCATTATTACTAATGACAGCCAAGTCATCTTGGTTTCATTTTCTTTGGTGTTTTCTAATTCTGACCTAGGAGTATTTTTATTTGCACAGCCTGTTCTCCTTTAATATCACAATGTTTCTGTATGAAGAAAAAAAATATTGCAATATAAAAATCCATGAAAAATTAATGGATTTTTACAAAGTAAAAAAAAAAAAGTCCAAACTACATTTGAATCATTTTGTAAGGAAAGAGGTTACAAAAAAGTTCTGAAATTACCTGTACCTTTACTGTGAGAAAGCATTTTTATGCAAATTAAAAGAATGAGAACTGCTATATCAAAATACATAAACTCTAATCGAATGGTTAAATTAGCTTGTGTTAGGGTCTGTGTCTCTCTGTTTTTAGACTGCTACCTGTCCCTAAATGAGCCTGTTAAAGGCTCAATCTACGATCGTTTCCTTAGCTGCTATGGAACAATACACTTTTTTTGCCTGTTTGTGCTTCAGCTCCCCATCTGTAAAGTGATGTTAATATACTTCTTCACTTCAAGTAAAAAATATCAAGAGATTAAACATTGTTCACCAGCTATAAGAAACGAAAAAAAGGAACAATTTTTGTTGTTGTTGTTTCTTTTCTGGAGGAAGGGAATAACAGGAGGGGCCAAAAACCAGCAGCTCATGGGAACTGAAGTTTTTTCAGATGTAGTCCATGCCCTTGCCTTTGTACGTTGTGATAAATTCATTGACAAGGGGACAAGTGTCCCAGGAAAAGACTAACCTTTGGTTTGTAGGTACGAACAGGTAATCGTTATGACTACTCTTTCTGTTTGCTATATGCAAATACTGCCTGTGACAAGCAGGAACACATACCACCCCAACACATTCTCTCCCTTTTTACGCAACCTGTGAAGTGTTTACAAAGAGGAGCTTCTTTCCTCTTAGCAAGGAATCCCAAATTTCTCTGGCATGACATCTCAGAGAAAAACTAACGTAGTCTCAAGCATTTTTCTGTGTGCTCCTTTGCATTACACCCAAACAACTAGGAATTCCCTATAAAGCTCTACTACCTCTAGGAGAATCCCTACATTAAAAGCTGTCCCTACACCTGTATTGATATCCTCGAAGTGCACCAGTGTCTATGCACCTGGCAGTAGCACCACTTGCATGACACGTGAACGGTAGCCCTGTAGATCTAAAGGCTATGAAAACATATGGAGGAATGCCACTCACAGGGCCTTGGTCTATTGCACTGGCAACAACGCAGTGCTGGAGGCTGTTAAAATGATCTTTAGTGATATCATTGGAAATCCTTTGTGACTGGCCACCAACTGGATTTAACTCCATTGACCACATCTCTTTGGATTTGTCCATCTGACCCATTTTTCACCCAGGAAAGCGTATGCCCCTCCAAGCCAAGAGCAGTCCATTTCTCTCATAGAATGCTGTGGGAAACAGTGTCAAATGCCTCACTAAGTCAACATCCACAGCCTTACCTTCATCCAACAAGCAGGTCACCCTACCATAGAAGGAGATCAGGTTTGTTAAACAGGACCTGCCCTTCATAAACCCATGCTGACTGGGCCTGATCACCTGGTTGTCCTGCATGTGCTGCATAATGGAACCCAGGATGATCTGCTCCATCAGCTTCCTTGGTACTGAAGTTAAACTGACAGGCCTGTAGCTCCCCAGATCATCCGTCCATCCCTTCATATATGGGTGTTAAATCAGCTGACCTCCAACCTGCTGGTACCTCCCCAGTCAGGCCAGGACTGGTGATAGATGATGGGCAGTGGCCTGGTGAGCACCCCTGCCAGCTCTCTCAGCTCTCTAGGATGTAACCCATCTGGCCCCATAGATTTATGCACGTTGATGTTGAGCAGCAGGTCATGGACCATCTCCTCCTGAACTGCAGGGGGGACTTTGTGTTCCTAGCCCCTGTCTCTTGGCTTGGGGACTGACTTTCCCCGGTGCAAGTGTTCCCATTACTACAGACTGAGGCAAAGAAGGCAGGAAGCTCCTCAGCCTTCTCCTCGTCTTTTATTAATTACCATGTGTCAACAGACACAAAGAGTCTTTCTAAAAGATCTTAGATGGTCAACAGTAAGGCAGCAAATCCATAAACAGCCAGCCTCATCTTGAGATACATGTAAGAAAGACACTATCTTGACTTAATCTCAACTTTCAAAAAAAATCTCTAGCAAGTATTTAAGATTACACTGTGCTTAAGTAGCTTGGTACTAGGAGCAAGCCTAATGAGGCTTAAATCTTCCTCATCCTGTAGCTAGGATAACTGCTTTCAACAAATCTGTCAAAAAGAAAAGAGGATGGCATAGGTTCAAAACCAGCTTTCTCAGCAGGGAAGAACTAAGCTAACATCCTCAGAGAGTAATGAACACATGTCTACTGTTAAGTGACGTCTAGCAACAAAAAGAGAAAGCAGCAGTAGAAATATGAGCAAGACATTTCACAGGGAAGTCTCTTCGAGGTCAGCGATAACTGAGAAACTCTCGTCAATCGAGATCTAAGAGTAAGTTGCTGTTGTAAGTGAAGCACTAGTCTTATGTGCTTGAGATACACCTAGGAATAAAATAAAACCTATCAACTCTGTACTACACGTACTACCACAAACCTACCCCTTGTACACTTCCTCTCGTTCTCAGTATGCGAATCACACTGGATTACATTTATCCTGGCATAAGAATGCATATAAGGTCAATTACTAGAGAGCAGTTGGCCCTAATTCTTTAGGTAACTGGAACCTAAACTAGCCTATTCCTTAGTTATGCCTCTGTTCTCCTAAATCACTATGTTGATGAATTTTCTAAGCCTGAACTTGATAACAGTTCATGAAAACTCATTCTTAGAGCATTTGAAGAGATTTCCTTCAAAGAAGGAGCAAGTCTATTACTCATGAACCCAAAAGAAGTAGATAAAAGAGTAACTAAAGTAAAACCTACAGTGTTGACTGGCAATAGAATGACGATAATGCTCTCCTCACAGCCAGCAGCAAGGAAAGTTAACATACAATAGAGAAGTTCCAGCTAAGAAGAACTAACAAAAAAACCTCTCTGTAATTTTGAGAGGAAAAAGGAACCTGTGTACGGTTGTTAACATATATATAGCAAATACATCACATGTTCATTAATTTGAATGTAGTTAAGCATACTGTTAAAGAGAGCAAGAGCAGTTCCAGCTTCAATCTACATGTTCTCCAAGGTCTAAAGTAGCAGCAAAGGCATTGCAGAGCTGTCAGAAAGTAGTACAGTTTCCCGTTTAACGGGGACTCACGACTGAAGATCGGCAGTGCTGCTGAGCTCTGAAGACGGCAGGGTTAACTACTCTGGTAGTATGTAATATCTGGGGTATCTATACACACACAGCTGGTAGGTGCTGCTCTGAAGCATATATACTTCAACTTTCATCATATATACTTTAATATACAATATATTAATAGACATGTTAATGTATAAAATTAACAATGTATGGATATAATATATCCATCTATTTTAACATATAAGAATATATACTTAAATATCATATTATGATGTGTCTTTTCAGAAGGGTGATCTTTCCCAGTTACTAAAAAGAAGCAGTTTTGTTCTAAAGCAAGGTTAACATTTGGGCAAATTAGCCAAACATCGGCCACCTCCAGAACTTCTACGGTCTAGAAAATGGCAATGAAAAGCACCACTGCAAGAAAAAGTACTTAAATTCATGCTTAAGCCTGTCTTAAAGCACACACCAAAATCATGTGTATGGCCTGTTGAACAATAAAGCCAATTAATTATTTTCTCAAAACAAAGCAAAAGTTCCAGATAAGAACGGACTGACATTTTGATATCAGTAGGAGTATCTCCCTAGTTCAAAAGTATTGTTATGAAAAGGTGGTGATTTCAAGCTCAAAAAAGTTAGAAATCAAGATACATTTTTTGCTGCTTGCATATATCAAAACACTGCAAATAATTTAGGACTTCATATAAATAATCATTTCATGGAAAGATAGGAAGATCATCTGCAAGTCAGGCAGCTGACCAGAATTTACAATATATTAATTGAAAATAAATCTGGTTTTAAATACGGTTAATTTTCCCTGTGTCTCCTGAGGTATTTTGTGCACCTAATGTGAAAACAAGCAGAGTTAAACTAAGAGAGGCTGGTTTGTGTCAACTGTTTTGTACCTCAGTCTCTTTTGCTTCATTAATTTTGTGAAAGACAATAAAATCAATGCTCAGAAGCAGTCACATCACTAATCGTGTTCGAAGAATACTCCACTTTAAACATAAATAAGACACTTAACAGACTGACCGGCGTAGTCCTAGCTCTGTACTGAACTCCAAGCACAAGACTATTATTGATGAAATGGGGTCTAGTGCACGTGATCATTAGCTGATACAATTAAGTTAACCCTTGCCTCCTGATTGGCAGAAGTCAGTTTTGTTGTCAGCTCTTCCTTCAGGTTTTCCAGCTGCTGTCGGAGCTGATTCTTATCATCCTCCAAATGCAGTTTCTCCTTCTCAAACTGCTGCTCCAACTCCTTCAAAAATGAAAAAGATGGAAGAAATTTTAAACACTTGCTATAAGGTCAACATAAAGTACAAGTGTATCACATGAAAAATATTCCTCCTGGCAAAAATATTCCTGGTACCAACCAAGGATTGTCCTTTCCTCGTTGTGTTAAAACAGGAACATTTGGTTCCTTTTACAATATATGTCTTAATTTTTCAGTTTTCTAATCCACCATCATTGATTAAATAAATAAAACTGGGATTTTCTTCTCCTTTACTAGCTTCACTTTGCACTCAATTATCAAAGTCAGCAAACGAGATCTACTTTCTCAGTGTTTCAATCCAAGTTGACAGAAAGCAGTTTTCCCTGTTTATAAAACTCCACTGGTAACGTGCTTCTACCTCAGCCTCTACTCACTGATCTCCTACACATAATCCCCACAGAAAATAGGAAAGCTTAAAATCCAGACTGAGCTTTGAGAAGTTTTTAAGGCTGTCACAATAAACAACAACAAAAAAGCCCCACACCGTATCTGTGAAATTTATGTAGAACCAAATGAAATCAACAATCAGTGTTCAAGTTCAACTACACGGAAAGAATCAAACACCACCTCTCTTCCCATTCAATTTCTGGGTAGCAATAGCCAAGTTCTGAAAACAACTCTGTCGGATTTATTTATTGCTCTTACATAAGCTTGTATTGTATATTTATTTGTTAGAAACTTTTTTCTCTTAAATAATATAAATTTATGCTTCAGCTTTATTAATACTCAGAAAATATTTTCAGAAGAACAATTTCTGTCACAAAATACTTGAAATGAAACATGTTAAAATTAAAAGCTTTAATATATATTTCAGCATAAGGTACTACATCACTTATTCTATCACAAGGTATTCTTGAAGAAAATTAAGGTGCTCCAGAGCCAAGTCATGCAAGACTCCAAGGTTTTCTATGCAGCTACAGAGGCTCCCTTAACAACTCCCTTCTAGGGCTTCAGCTGTAACGCAAAGCTTAGCATCAATTCAGTGCCCTGGGCTCAGATAACTTGAGTAATCAATAATATTTAGAAATAGCTATGAAAATACACAGACCAGAGCCACGCACGAAATAGAAAGTACAACTGGAGGCATTGCTAAGATTGCAGAGACAAGGAGAGTCAAGCACTCGAGGGGAAAAAGGCTGACATGACAAGGTATAAAACTCCAAGGAAAACCAGGGAGCTGGAGGACAGCAAGTTAAGCATCGCCCAGCTCAGTCCTAGAAGCAATGAAGGCCAGTCGCTCCTCATTCAGAACCAGAGACTCTTACAGAGTTTTGCTGTGGGTGGTAAGCACATCAAGCTTAGTAGCTTGTTAATCCTCACACTCCATCAGGGTGTGCAGTTGGCAGTAAATAACTCGCATGTTAACCGCTGGCACAAGCCCTTCATTCATCCCAGAAGTTGGACAGAGGACAGAACAGAGGGTTACGCTTTCAATAACGCACCGCTGTCCAACGTAACTCAACAAGCGCACGTTTTCTTCAGCGGGCCCAGCTCAATCGCCACGGGGGGCAAACGACGCTTGCTAAATGGCACTTGCTCTGCTCCTCTTGTTCGCACTGGGAACCCTGCCGGCTGCAAAGTTTCACTAGAGCGATACCGACCTTCTTGCGGTAACGGAGTAACTGGTTCTTCTATGGGCCTTGCCAGTACAGCTGTGAAATACTGCAAGATTGTTAGCAGCTCTATTTTCATACTCCTCCTATGAACTGATGCCGTTTTTACAGCTCATTGAAGCAAAGAGATATTTAAGTAGTTTTTTTGAGTCTTATTTGCATTCTTTAGAATTCTCTTTGGAAAAACCGGCACAGAAGATTTCCAAACCCCAGATGCCTTTCCCAGTCTTCCAATAAATCCTCTATTCCAAGTCTCCTTTTATCATCCTTCTTCCTCATACTAAATTCAACCATTCCCTGTGTTTAGAATCACAGAATTGTTAAGGTTGGAAAACACCTCCCAGATTAAGTCCAACCTTCTACCCAACACCTCCATGACCAGTAGCCCATGTCCCAAAGCACCTCATCTACATGTTTCATTGAACACAACCAGGGATGACGACTCCACCACTTCCCTGGGCAGCCTGTTCCAATGCTTAACTACTCTTTCAGTAAAGAAATTTTTCCTAATGTCTAATCTGAACTTCCCCTGGTGCAACTTGTGGCCATTTCCTCTTCTTCTGTTGCTAGTTACTAGGGAGCAGAGGCCAACAACGGCCTCATTACAACCACCTTTCAGGTAGCTGTAGAGGGCAATGAGGTCTCCTCTCAGCCTCCTCTTCTTCAGGCTAAACAATCCCAGCTCCCTCAGTCCCTCCTCATAAGATGTGTTCTCTAATCCCCTCACCAGCTTCATTACCCTCCTCTGTATCTGCTCCAGTACCATAAAGTCTTGTACTGTGGTGCCCAACCCTGGACACAGGGCTTGAGAAGCAGTCTCACCAGTGCTGAGTACAGGGGCACAATCGCATCTTTCCTCCTGCTGGTCACACCATTTCTGATCCAGGCCAGGGTGCCGTTGGCCTTCTTGGCCAGCTGGGCACGCACTGGTTCATGTTCAGCTGGGTGTCCACCAGCACCCCCAGGTCCTTTTCTGCTGGGTAGCTCTCCAGCCACTCCTCCCCACGCCTGGAGCACTGCCTGGGGTTGTTGTGACCAAAGTGCAGGACGCGGCATTTGGTCTTACTAAACCTCAGGCCATTGACCTCAGCCCATTGCTCCAGCCTGTCCAGGCCTCTCTGTAGAGCCCTCCTAGCCTCAAGCAAATCAACATTCCCGCTTAATTTGGTGTCATCTGCAAACTTACTGAGGGTGATTTGAGACTGTTTCTTCCTTAAATTACTCAAGACAATATGTGCTTGAGACAGGTTTGACAAGACAGCACAATGGTAAGACTTACTGAGATCTTGATCCTGACATCTTTTCAGAGTCAATTTTCCCTTGTTACAATCAAGTTACATATTTCAAGAAGCTGTTCCCTATTTTAACTAATTTAATGATTTAAGAGCAAACATTTTACATTATCCTTTGGTTTATCCTCATTGTTATTTTAATAAACAAAAGAAAACAAACCATTAAGAACGTTGCATGTTACCAAAGCAAAAGCAAAATATTCCCAGAAACCCTTAAGAGACATTGTTTTAATAACAGGCAGGTTTAAATGCCATGCAGCAAACCCATGCAGTACGAGATTCAAACTCTAACATTTTCTTTTTGCAATACGTTTGATGATTAAGAAAACACAAACCCACCATCTGCAGTTTTTTCTTATCCTTATTAGCATTACTGTGGGCAGCCTCAATTGCAGTATGGTGTTTCCATGCCAATTCTTCTAAGGTCTTGGAATGAGCCTCCTTTAACTGGGCAGCCTCTCCTTCCAATCTTGCTTGCAATTTTACCAGTTCCTTCTCATAATATTCTCGCTGTGTCTCCCTTGCTTCATTTACTTTCTGTAAGAGAAAGAGAAAAATAAAATTATTCCTATGAAATAGCAAAATCCAAACAGTAGTAGAAAAAAAAAATACAAAAACATTACTAGTGACATAAACTTACAAAAAATTCGCTTCCATACAAAATAAACTGAGCAAACACTAAGTGCTGACTAAACAATTCATTAACCATAAAGGTAGCTTCAATATATCCATGCAAAGCACTATAGCCATATTAAATAGAGAAAAAAAATAATAATCTTGGAAAACCATAATCAGATATCAAGCCTATAGAAAATTTCAGTTCAGGATTTTCAAACCTGTTCAGCACATTTACAGAGAATGGCTTTTTAAACTGTTGTTTAACCATTTCACCTTTCTCCTTACTGAGACACATTAGATACTAGGCAGCTACACACCAGATCATAAATTAACCAAAACTGGTGCAATACGTCCAAAGCAGTCCGAGCGTCATCTAACCTGACTTCTCTCTACTCACTTGACGCTCTACATTAGTCACCGTATGTTGCTACATGAGCAATACTGGGAACATACTACTGGTCCTAGTCCAGTCATACCAAACAAAAATTAGCACGTAATAAAGTTCTTTTTGTCCAAGAACTTCAAGTCCTTCACTTTTATTCAACTAAAGCCATTAAGCTGTTTCACCTTCTCCAAGGCCAGAATTTGCTGCCTTTGTCGCTCATCCAGACTTTGTGTTTTGCTTTGTAATAGGTTTCTTTCCTCTTCCAGTTGGGACAGTTTTTCTTTTAACCTAGACTTTTCTGATTCCAAATCTCTGATTGTAACTTCTTGAGTCATCTGAGTAGCTTGAAGCATTCCAATGTGACCTACAACCAAAAAAGCTCTTTAAAACCTCACAGCATTGCTTTCACATATTTGAAGTACACGCTCATACTTCAGGGATTTCTAGAAATAGGATGCTAGTGAAAACTTTCATATGGTTCTCCATTACCTTCACTGCAATGCTTACCTTCCCCTCCACTTTTCCCTTTTTTAGTTTTAAAACGTCCAACAACAGCAGAATGTTTGATGTTGAGGCTCCTTTAGTTTCGATTTTCCTGCTTCAAATTTGCATAGTGACTCCAAGAGAAAGCAGAGGTGGGCAGTAGTATGAACCTAGACAGGCCATCTTGGAGAAGTTACCCCACCTAAACCCACACTTTTTTACCCCCAAGTAAGCTACACAACAGAAAGCAGAACATTAATGGTAGAGATGTTACTGTTTTATCAAGCTAATTGAACCACGTGTTAAGTATAGCAGCTAAAGCTATGTAAGACTCTGGAATTACACTTTGTTTTGTGATGGGGATAGGACTACAGGATGTAACAAAACTCATTCACTCCCTAATAAGGTACGATCTAAATCCTTGCAGGTTAGAGGCCTGCTTTTAATTTCATATATACATATTTAAAAGTAAAAATCTACAAAGCTAAACAGTATAATAAAGCATCCTTCACATCACCAGTGGAAAAAGATTTATGACTGCATACATTTTTGTCCTTCTTCTGATTTTATATCTGAACTGAAAATACAACTACTACCACAATAACAACTAAAGCAGTGAAATTCCTCAAATAATCTAGGAAAGGCTCAGGATGGGGGTAGAAGACTGTTTTGGAGAAGAGGATGCTCCTAGGTTTGTTCAACTGAAAGATAAGAGGGGGGATTTACTCCCATTACTTTAACATCTTTGTCTAAGCATCGCAGAGACACACCTAAGCTGGCATACCGTGTTGGCATGGATTCTGCTGCTAGAAACACTCTGTTATCACTGTCATGAATTGCATGACCTACACACGTTTGAAATATCCCTTTTTACAATTAGCATATGATAAGACAAAGTGGTAATTAAACAGACTTTCAAGGATTCTACAGAGATCCTTAACAGTTCCACATAAGGAAAGCATCCAGATGTGAAACTCTATCATTTACTTAAATTTTTTTTTTTCTGTAGTTGCACCTTCTAGGAAGGATCTTCCCACTCCCCCATTTTATTATAACCTTCAAAAATTATAGATTAGTTAAATTTTAATAATAAGGTACTGCTTTTAACTTTACATTACTAAGAAATAGCTAAGAAAGTGGACTGTGGCACTGTTTCTCACAAGACAAAACCACTGAGCCTCCAGATTAATTTCCAACTGCGACTAAAGCCAAAAAGGAAACCAGTTTAGCCTTTGTTGCCTGTGGTCACTGTTGTGAAGGGAATAACAGCGAGATACATAATGGAGCTTGGACATGAAAAAAACCCTTCAAAATTAATAGCATTTTTATAAACAATGTACACCTCTAATTATACTAAGGCCTGAAGAACTCCGAGTCATTTTGTTTGATGAAACTAACAACTGAAGAGAAAATAACCCACAACAAAACAACTTCAGATAACAGGTATGCTAAGCTTCTGTAACATTAAAGAAAACCCTACCTGGTTTCAAAAAGTTCAGCTATTTAAATATTTGCAAGCCCATATTTTAGAAAGTATCAAGGAGAATAATTGTAGAAGATCTCGGGTTTGTCAGGAAGTAGTATTCACGTGTCGTAAGCGCACACGTACATGCACACTGAGCTAGAGATTTGTCCCAGCAATAACACCACAATAGTGGTTTGCTATCCCTCCTGTTCTACAAAGACGGTATTAAATGAAGCAGTTTTCTTTCCAGTGTGGAATTTCAGGATAAACAGAAGAATATCTTCCTTTCCCATAACAGACCTACTACAGCATCCTCAAATTGCAATACACAGAGGAAATATTTTGTATGGCAATTATGAGAACTTGTTTCTTTGGGACTGGATTTTTGACTTCCAAGTATGAGCTGAAATTCAAAGGAGATGTTGGTGGGTTAGTGTCAGAAACTATCTCCAAACAGGATGTTAATCAATCACATCACACAGTAATGGCTCGGGGTCACAGCTGTAAACAGGGCTCCTCATTCTTTTTGTGCAGCAAGGTGCAGTAAAGCAAAGAGGCACTACAGACAGTGTCGCTCAGCTCAGCAACAGCATAGACACTCTGGAATTTCCAGTAAAGCTGAAAACCTCAGTGCCAGAGGGGAACAGTGCTGTACTCCTGGTCTGGCTGACTCCATGCCATCAGTAATACTGAAAAACAGACTGAATATTTAAATTTATTTCCACTAAACGTGGGGCTGGCTGCTCAACCCTTCCCATACTTCTGCCTAGGGAACAGAACAGCAACAGGGAAGGAGTGTGTGGGAACACGTGGGGTTTTTCCCCCAGCAGTCTAATTAAAGTCATGAATTTTTCCGAGGGCCTCAAGCATAACTTTTCGAAGGGTCAGATTTGTGATTTGAGATGCTGCTAAACAGAAGCCCATTCCTTTTAGCTATTTACAAACAGCAGGACCTAGCAGTCTTGGGTACCTGCTGGCACCTATATTGTGCAAACATATAGCCTTGACTATCCCTAGCCTTCACCTCAGCTAGCTCATCTATGCCACTTGTCCTTGCTGCGAGGCTCTCCGGGAGGCAGACGCTCAGTCCATCAGACACACTCAGCCCATCTGTAGCAACTGCTTGATTATTTAAAGGACAGAAGTAAAGCCTTGATACAGGCCCCATTTGCATACAGTTTGAGGGCTATGCCACATGTTGCCATCTGTAATAATAAGCTATTACTGTAGTAGTAAATACAGTGTTATAGTGTATAAAATAAAACAGTAAACTATTACAGTATTAGCAAGTTAATGCTGTGAAGTGTTTTCTGGCCCTAAGGCAGGCTGGCACAGGCTGGCAAAATCCCAGCCATCAAAACAAGGTGATCTTATCCAAACCGACTCCTGCGAAGGGCCCCCGGGCTTGTGCTAACTTGTGTGGAAAATAATCAGGTACTTCTACGAGTGGTCTAGTTAAACAAGGCCACGGATAAGCCAGTGGCTTATTTTTCACCTACAGTCCAACCTATAGTAGGGTTAAACCAAGCTCAGGTACTCAGGCCCATGCCCTACCTACCACTTAAGCAGTTTACTCAAGAGACAGTAACCAAAGGTAAAACCTGCACGTGTGCAGGCAAATCTTCAACCGTTTTCTGTGTCTTTCCATATGTCAATGAGCACAGAGAAGTCAAGAAAACAGCTATAAAGAAAACCCTAACAGATTGATTCACCAGTACGCTGCAAGTCTCCTGACAGTAGCTGTAAAGCAAAGTACCAGTCTCGGCAAAAAGGCAACGTAACTGAAAAAGGATGGAGAAACAGAGAGCGTGTCTCCGTGACCACGTGGAGAACGGAAAGGTACGTGGCAGAAGTGTTCTCAAAGTAGGAATCCCAAGGCCTGGGAGACATGCCCATGTCAGACAAAGTAGCATAATCAGACAAATAAGAATGCACACAAAAGAGAGAGAAGTACTTAAGGTAAGTACAATGCATGCGACATCAAAACAGTCTAAAAACCTCCCCAAACCATCACCAAAATTTGTCAGAAATGGCTGTGGAGAGCACTGAACAGTTGTTAGACACTAAACCTGCACACGGCAAGCGGGAAAAGGAAATGTTAGAATAAATAGCTGAGGTTAATTTCCAGATGAAGTTACTGACATACATACTGGCTTTGAGAACAAGATCGGTGGCCTGCTGCTGTAAGCGCTCTCTAGCAGCCGCCAGCTCGCTTTCCACTTCTTTGTGTTTGCTTAAGAGCGACATCTCCTCCTCCTTCACATCATCTAGCTGTTTCTGAAGAACCTAGAGGAAGCACGGTATGCCTGTTATCATTATATCCCACCATGCTCATTTAAACATTTGATTAAAATGTACCCCAAAAGACCTTTCAATAAACAAGCTTTTCATACACCTGTTAAAATCTTGTATTATTACCATCACATTCTTTTGTATTATTTCTTGGTTTGGGTTTTTTTTTTCCCCAAAAAATATTGTTGAAGCACTGCAAGGTACTAGATATAGCACATGACAAGGATACATAAGAGAAATGTGACTATATTGGAAAAAGGTGTATTAAAAATAACAACAGTAACACTGTCCCCAGAGTTTTGGGGCCAATTGGATACCAGGTATCTCAGACTTCTTCAAATTGAAGAATGTATTTTATTTTCAAAGCAGTTTTCAGTGTCCTTAATTGCAACTGTGTTTCGTACTAGCGCAAATGAAGCTGCACATGAATATACATCAAATGAGTGCTGGGCAATTAGTTGAATCAAACTTTTCAGATGTTTTAAGTCTGATGTACCAACTCACAAGAGCAGCTCTGGGATGCTGTGTTCCCAGCCACACGGGAAAGGAAAAGGAAAGCTAAATTTCTCATCATTCGAGTCAATGGAACAGCAAAGGGTAATTTTAGAAACTAAACCAGGAAATAGAACTGGGGAAAACACTGGACAGGATGTGTCATGGAACATGGACACCAGAAATGGTGAGATTATGGCTTTGACCACCTCATCCACAATGATCAGAGTAGGAATTCACAGTGCTGTGAACACTGCACTAGACTCTTCCTCTTCTTTAGACTGAGGAGCAACTTCTTCATTGTAGGAGTGATCAGAATACAGTGGTTTCTTCTTCACTGTAGCTTGCCACAAACCCACCTCCTTGATGTAGTCAATTGAAAGGGAAGAGTTGAACACCCCTGCGTTCTCAACGCTGTTTGCAGCACAAATCCAAAACGCAGCCCCATACCAGCTACTGCGAACAAAATTAACTCTATCTTGGCCAAAACCAGCACACAGTGAAAGCGTGTGCAGTATTTCAGTTACTGCCCGTGAAAAGATCACTGAAGATGTTGTAATAAGAGCCCAAAACTTCCAACATTCACAGAATTGTCTTTTTTTCTTGCCTCCCACAAACCTACTTTTCTTAACATCTTTAGACAAGACAGTCACCATCGACCTCTACAAGCAAGACTGCAGCCAATACAGAACATTCACTGTATTTAGTGTCAGTTGTACGACGTTCCTGTCAAATACATTTCTGCAAGAAATGGCACAGGCTAGATAAGGGGTTTCACAACTTTTCTAGCAAGCATTCCAGTTAGTCAGCATAACATCCATAATGCTATCAGTCCCCAACATTTGGGGGTGGGTGTGTTTAGTTGGGGTTTTTTTGTTTGTTTTTAATTTGTTTGGGGGATTTTTTTTTGGGGGGGGGGGGGGGGGGGGGTGTTGCTTGGGGGTTTTTGTTGTTGTTTCTCTT
>JANHGN010004993.1:0-49910 GCA_024605025.1 Megaceryle maxima | reverse complement strand
TAAAGAATAAATAGAATAAATAATAAAAGAATAAATCTTTCACTTAAATAAAAACATACCTAAAATTGTAGAAATATGTCAATATATGCCATGGGATAGGGCATTCTAAACTACAATAAAGCTAATTACATAAACACTTGAATGATAGTTTTAATATATCAAGTATATACTATGTTCAATATTAACCTTTTATATTAAAAGTTTGCTTTTGCTGCTTGGTAGCTGGGACAAAGTAAAGATGAGGCACCAGGAACCAGATTTACAAAATTAATTTTTGTCCTTTTCTGCAAAAGCCCAAACTTTTTTTTTGTGCTTGATAAAGGTCAATGATTTAATTAATCTAAACTGATTAACTGACTGGCAACTGAAAAGCAGCAAAGCTCATTTTCTTCTCCCAATGAGTAAATAATGAGGCGTGAATTGCATGCTTTCACTAATCCTAGCATCCTAAAGGACACGGTATCGGTATACAGATAACGGTTAAATAACATTGTTTTAAACACAAAGGAAGTTTTGTGCATGTTTTTATTATTTAACTCTTTACAGCCTATTAAGCATAGTATAGTAGCTTGGTTTAATGGCTACAAAGTTATTTTAAAATGCTCTTCATCAGAATCTGTTTTCTGTCCAAATGCAGCATCACACTAAACAGATTTTTAAATTGTTTAGTAAGGGCAATACTTTCTATTATTGTGACTTAAAAAATTTGGATTCTTACTGTAGTAAGAACAATTGGCCTGTTTAAACATGTAGAGATAACTGTGAATCTTCATGGAAAGTAATAAGCTTCTTAAGGTGAACAGGCAGCAGACATAAGCCCATGGCTTTGCTTGTTCACTAGCAACTGTCTGCATAACCTTTTGTGTGAATAGCTGAGAAACGAGCGTTAGAGTGATAGTTCACTGGATCCTTAGCCCATCACACGGCCTTTCACTCTCCTGAATTTTCCCTTGAGGTTTGTACACTTCAATGCTTTAGCCAGAGAAAGTGCCCTCTGAACTTTCTTGTTATGGAAAGGTCATTTGACTTGCTATTCCTATTGCTAACGATGATGCCCATTATTGATACAGAGCTAGGAAAAAGCCTGTACTGAAACACCAACAGGTTTGGTTTTAATATCTTTCTCATTTAACATAAAGCCAAGAGGGACTTGGACTACACAGTGAAATAATTTATTCTCTGCTGCGGAATGAGTGTGAAACTAAGTAAGCATTACTAAGAATGTGATAAACATCATATTAAAATTACTAACAGGAGAGAGAAAATAACAGAAAGATTAAGGACAGTGTGGCTAAGAATAAGAAATGTCAAAAGAGTGTAAGAAAAGGTGTACAGGAGGAAGAATGCAAGTTACAGATGTGTAATCAAATTATTTGGATAGATAATGAGACAGAGACCTGAACAATATTCTGCTAGAATATCAAAGCAGACAATGTAGACAAGCAGCATCAAAAAGGAAATTTGCATCTGTGAGAACTTCTGATAATATGTTATCAGGTGATACGAGACTTTGGTCTATTAATTAGCCTTGAAAAATACCCAATTCTTTCTGGCAGTCAGGAAAATTAATTAAACAATGGGATAAATCTCCTGATTCAAGGGTTACTTGCATGGAATGGATATGCAAAGCTGTGTGGCATAACTTCACAGGGCCCTTCCATCCCTCCTTGCTGCACACCTGGGGTGACCCAGCTCTGCACAGTGATCTGGTCTTGTCCTCTTGATTTTATTGTCTAATTACTTTTGCTCTCTTCCCTGTCATTTTGTGATGTGTAGCAGCAGGAATTTGCTCCTGTGACTTTCTTTCTTTCTCTTTTGAACCCGATCTTGAATAGACACGGAGGAGGGAGGCTCAGAACTGTAAAAGAGGACCTCTGGTTACTGATGTAACAAACTAATGAGTACTTCTGAACTTCATCTTTTTATCAGCCAAAGCAAGAGAGTTCCTTTATGTCTGCACCTCATTATTGCAATATAATCTATATGGAAATTATAACTGTAGATGAATTGTGGAAGTCACAGAAGTGTGGAATATTTTAGAAAGTTATGAAGAAACTATTAGTAGGGTAAACTGAAAATATTGGTAGCAAAGATTTACATAATATCAGTTAGAATTTTCCTCGTACAGTACTCCTTAAAAACAAAAGACCAACCCATACATCTGTCTGGAAAGGTACCCTCTCCCACCTTAAATCTGCCGTGAGCCACTTAGATTCCTCTGAATTTTGCCATTGCGGGCAATTCCAAAGGTTTTTATGATTGTTTCTTGAAGATCTGATGCAGTAAATCACTGGGATTTTCTGTAGCACCTAGGTATTCATGGAGGGGCTGAAGCTGGGAGAAGAAAGCAACATCTGCCTGCCTATGGTGATGTTCATGTGGCTTCACCATGAACATTCCCATTGTGTGGCTTAGTCTTACAGTGTAGGTTTTCTAGGATTCAGCCTGCCTTTCTAGGCTTGTTTCTGTTCATGGGTATCAAAGGAAGGAGGGCTTCCCAGAAGGTAGGAAGCCAAGACTCTGGGAGCTGGTGGTTTTATTTATTTGTAGACTCCAGAAAGACACACAGTCATTGACAGTGATGATTATATTGCAAGATACAGTATTAGAAAAACAATTTCAACCAAAAATCAGATTCAACTCTGTCTCCAGCAGATTTCCATTGCTCTTGGCCAGCAATGCCTGTCTGAGAGCTATGCTCAAAGGGGTGGGCTGACAGATGGGCTCTGCAGAGTAGGGTGGCTCCTGGCAGCAAGCCAATCTGTTTCTAGGACAGGTAGTCAGTGTGGATGGATCAAAGGGTTCCTCGACATTGAGTTTTGCTGTAAACAGACCGATACTGGATATCCTGTCCTGTGATCAGCAGTGAGGGGATCTGCATGGGTTGCTTTTACAATTAAAGATGAGTCACTTTAAGGTTGCTGGGTTTTCTTTTTTATTGCTCCACTTCCTCTGGTTTCTGAAGATAAATAAGAAATGAGAGCCTGGAAATTCTCTTGAGATGTCCTGCAGCTTGTTTGTTTTGTGAAAATATTTCTTATCTAATTCTGTTACACTTGTTAACACAGGAGCAGCTTTTCCATAAAACTTGCCCCAAGTAAACTAACCACAGCTTTGAGAACTGAGCTGCAGAGCAGAGATCATCTCAGAAACCTGAAGATGAAGTACTTTCTTCTGCCAACTCATTTTGCATTTCTCTATAGCTTTGCACTAAGTAAACCTGTCCAGGTGTGTCCCTGTTCTGAGAAGCTGAGAATTCACATTGCTGCTGAGCTGCTCTGACTATCTTAAAAGTAGTTAGAAACTTTTAATGCTGTGATTCTACATGATAGAAGTTTTCTGCTGTGAAGATAAGCCTGTATTAAAAGATATGTTTTGTGTTGCTTTGGTTCTTTTTTTTTTCTTTCTCAGATAGCTACAAGGAATGATGACTTAGGTGAGTTTGATTCTAATTATTATAGAAATAAGTTAAGGTTTTGTTTGGGCTGCTTCTCTATACCTCATTCTCATTCTTCAGTATGTTTTTTGTCTTTGAGAATATTTTCCAGCATCAGTGGAAAACAATTCACAGAATTCACTTGTGTTTTAAGGTCACATTCAGTGCTATTATTTATGCTGTCATGATAAAGAAATTAAGACAACTTATCGAGCAATTGCTACATGGCATGTTCTTTTCCATATGTAGCTTCAGGAAATCAGAATACTTTTCACTTTGATTTCTTTCCTTTGTGATAATAAGGCGCTTCCCTGTCTGCTGTACCTGAGTCTATTGTACGTGTTTGGCTTAGTAATCGATAGCTTTTGTCTGTGAGAAGTGTATTCCCAGTATTTTGGAGTCAGAACTGAGGAGCTTGTCACAATGTCTTATGTCAAATTAACAGTTAACCTGGAAATTAACAGTTTGCATGCATACAACATGCATGATAAAAGTAGTGGTTTCTTTTGTATGATTTCTTTTGTATGATTTCTTTTGTATGATTTCTTTTGTATGATTTCTTTTGTACGATTCATCCCATTTTTAGAGGTCAGTTATGATTTTTCTTTAATTCCACAAGCTCTAATGAAGAGAACAATGACTTATAATACTTAGCCTCTGAAGGCTCACAAAACTTCTTAACCTAAAATGTATTTAGTCATGACCTTGATCCCAGCTGCAATATGATATCTATATTGATATACTACTATTAATACATATTAATAACCTTTTCTATTCAAGAAGCAAGGCAGACCTAACCAGTGTTAGCATATTGTGAATGGTAGACTCATGCAGTCTGAATTTACTAACACTTTTACACATTATGGGGAAATGAACTGCAGCAAAAGAAATTTATAAAGGTACAAAAGCTTGGTTAGTAGCCTTCTGAGTGTCTTGTATGCTCTTTATTTTCTTCATCTGCCAGGTAGTGAAATAGCTGTGTATGAAGGAGACATCCTCTTGAGAAGAGGACGACGCAGTGCAATTAACTGTGAGAGTTGTTTATGGCCCAAGTCACAAGATGGACTAGTCAAGGTTCCAATTAACATCTCTTCTGATTTCTGTGAGTGTGTGCAAATGGATGCTGTGAAGTTAGCATTGATCTTCCAGTCCCTACTCTGTTATTTTATGTTTCTGTGGCATACACTAAAAGCAATCTTAGTCCTAATGAGACTTTACTGACATGTCTCTTGCTAATATCTTAGCCCTGTGGTAGTTTGGCTAAGACTCAAAATATTTCAGTTACAAGAGCTAAACATGTGGTTACTTGGGCAGTAGTTGTTATATAAATACCAGCTAATTCTAATTTAAAATATTAGATCATTCCTGCTAGCTGCAATGCACTTTGATATTTAGCAAGTACAGAAGAAGAAATGTAATTTATTCACATTATGAATGTATTTTTGTCAAAATTACCACTAGGAGCACTGTAATTTTTTTCATATCATAGAAATATTCCTGCACTAGAAATCCTGTAGAGTCAAAAAAAAAAAGGAGGAAAAACCTTGGAGATATTTTTCCCTTATTGTTTCTCTCTAGTCAGTCAATAGCTCTGTCTCATGCAAAAGGCTGCAGGACCAATGCTTTAATCTGGGAAATTTTGTTCCAGACAACTTCATATGGGCTGTGCAAGTCTTCCAGCTCTCCCCTGCTGAGGCTTCTCTTCTCTGAAGAGAAAATGGCATGGAAGTGAAATACAGCCTGGGCCTGATCACTGTTCCTGGGGAAAGGGAATTTGTGTTGTCACTTGAGCTGAGGAAAACCCTGTCTTTGCATTATCTAGACTGTTACTCGGCCCATGTGCTTCTGGAACTGCTGCATATACTTTTGTGGTTACTTGAAGGTTATTCCATCTGCCTCCCTCTTTCCAAACTTTAAAGATGAGGAAAATGAGATACAAATCAGTTGCAGATGATTCATAACTGAGGAAGCCAAATTAGGCCAAAATGTTCAAGAGCAGATAAACACTCTGATCTTTATTTGGTACCTGAATAGAAACACTGTGATCTTCAGAGCCTCCAAACTCTGCCTGTCTCAAGTGATTCCAGGGGGTCTGTAGCAGACATTTCTTATCTCTGATAAACAAAATAGGGTTTTTGTGCTTAGCTGTACTCCGACGGCTCATTTGGGATAGTTCAATGCAATTATTTGTATCTGAAACTGTTTCATTTTTTTCCATTCTGTCTAATGGAAGAAACACTACCAGCCTTTTGCTTTCCATCAGCTATCTCCTATAGAATACACATAAGGGCCAGCTATAATACTTGCATCTCCTCTTAAAAGTCCAATAATCTTGAAGATCTCTGAAGACTTCGTGCCTTTTTTTTTGTTGTATGATAAAAAGCTAACAAGTGTTGTGAAGTTTTAAAGGAATGCACCCTATCACTGCACCTTGGTTTTGATCAGCCAGCAAAGATTTCTCCTGGCTCCTTTGTCTTTGTAGCAGTGACAGAGAAGTCTTGGATTGTTGATGCTCTACAGGAGATCTCCACGCTGACCTGTGTGCAGTTTGTAAATCGCACTACAGAAACAGACTACGTGTATATTGAACGTGGGCAGAGGTAAGCTTCCTGTCTCCTGACAGTGGAAACACTCAAAAGGTATTTCAGCTTTTGTTCTGTTTTGATCTGGATTTAAATAATTGCCCTTTTTTATCCTAAGGGTCAAGATTCAGAGTGGAGGTAGAATTTTTCATTTTTTGTTAGATATACTTGTAGTTACATCTGTTAATGGGCTGCAGAAATAAATGTGTGTATGGGGGTATAATTCAAAATGAGGTATTTTCCTGAATTGTTGTAAAAAATTAAATTAGTGTAATTGTTTCAGGTTCTTTGTTTAACTACTTAAACTGCTTCATCTTAGTTTGATGTAGCCATTTTGGCATTTTAAAATTTTCTATACTCATCACAAAGGCTTTACTTCTTCCCCTGTGCAGTTTGGTAACTTTCAGAAGCCTAGATATCTTGCACCAGTGATTATTTGCATGTCCCCTTCTGTGGTTGCACATCTGGAGGCCACTGGTGGCATCATCAGTACATCTATTTCTTTGTATTTGCCGAGTTTGATCATTTTTGGCTATTGATTGCCTATCCTTAGCTGCTGGTCTTACTTTGGAAAAATTGGAGGACGTCAAGCAGTAGGCCTGATGAAAAATGGTTGCATGGATAAAGGAGCAATTCAGCATGAAATGAACCACGCACTGGGTTTCATCCATGAACAGGCACGCAGTGATCGGGACAGGTTTGTCAAGATTATGTGGGAACACATTGTGGCAGGTATGTCCACTAAATCTTAAGAGAAGACATAAACTTTCAGATAAAGGAGAATGTTTCTCCTGCAAACAGCAATGCAAATAAGAATCTTGTTTAATGTCGGCCGAATTGCAGCAGCAGCGCATTCAGTGTGATGGAATTTCTCTTTCAGTGTTTGTACTAAGGGAATTTCTGTGGCTACACCTACCTTCGTGTGGTCCTCCAAAGCAGATGCAGCTTAAATGTAGCTCTACATTCTTTGATTGCCATCTTGAGCCCAGACTGGCCTTATATCCAAAATACCAAGATCATTGGGAATGCAAAATGTTGTTGCAAAGACTTGGCCAGGAGGCAAGACTATTGGACCTTTAGCTGAGGTGGGGTGAAACATGTTACTCGGAGATCATGGTGGGGAATCACAGAGCAATTTGATGTCAGGAAAGGCTGTGGAAATAGGGAAGGCAGTGGGTAGGCATCTTGGTGCTACAGTGAGGGAAATGTACATCGGCTAAAATGTGGGTGAACAAGGGACTCAATGCGGAGAGAATGGAAGAACGTGCAACCACCAGCATGTGCAGAATTTTGGGACCTGGCATGATGTGATAGGAAGGATAGCAATTATTTCCTCCTTGGGGAGAGAATAATATACACTGCCATGAAAAGGAGCAGCAATGGGGAGCAATCAGGACTGGTAAATCCGCAGCACGAAAATAGGTGAATGTTATTTAGGGAAAGGAATGCAGGATGAACTTGATCTCTGTGCTGGGTACATGGGAGTGTATCCAGAGCTCCAGGCTGTGGGGAGAGGAGGGTATAGACAATGGTAGGTGGTCCCAGGGAAAGCAAGAAAATGTTATATAGAAGGAAAACAGGGGAAGAAAAGATGCAAGGAATCACTTGTCTGAGAGCTCTGAGAGAGGTGGACAACCCACAACAATTGTAAAAAGGTAATAGTGTACTTCTTTATAGAAGGTAATAGTAAATGAGACTGGACAATGGAATACCAAATTCTAATAAGTGTCTTCAGCAAATAATATATTCAACTCTTCTGTGTCATGCACAGCTGAAAACACATCTATCTTTTTCTCCAGATGGAACTTGATTGTTTTTATTGCAAATTCCTAACACACTGTTCTCCAAACTTCTTTTTTTCAGCTATTCCCATGATATCCTGAGTAAATTCCATTTTTGCTGTTCTTTAGAGGTTTCAGCTCTAGTGTTAAAGTGCAATTTTTCTACTAATTGTTTGCCATTTATACAACAAGGGCGTGCCATGTTTGAAATGCTAGCAAAGGATGTGCTAGGAGAGAGCAGTTGAAAACATGAAGTTATACCAAAGATACCAGACACACTTAAAATCTTAGCAGAAGGAATTCCACGGGTTCAGATGTCATCATTCCTAAAGGATACAGATGTAACCAAGCTCTAATTCAGGCACAGTATCATGGAAGGATAAAAGAGGGGGAAGAGGTGAAGACAACAAGACTGCAAAAGGAGGTGGGGTACATCTTCAGTGTTTTAACAGCCTTCACCAGGAGTGGAAGCTGAGGAGACTGCTGTGACAAGGGAATTAGAATGCAGGGTGTGTGCAGCACAAGCATTGTAGGGAAAAAAATGAAGATAAGCAGGGAAAGGGAAATGAAGAAACACTGCTATGTTCATGGGGACTGTTAGTGTACATCTCCTGTAAAAACACGCTGTTACTAACAGTGCTGATGGCAGAGCTCCCGCTGGCCTCTGTGTTGCAGAACTAGACCTCAAAACCTTTTGCAGCTTCCCAGCTCTCCCACAGAAGCTGTTTTTCTCTTGACAGGGCTGCAGTACTGTGGATGTTTGCTGGGTTTTGTTGTTACCCAGCAATTCACCTTCATTCTTTATGTTGACAAAATGCAGCCTGATCAGTTGCTGTCCACTTAGCTATTTGAAACTCAGCTTGTTTTCCCAAATGTTTTGGGGAAAAAGACCGTGTTCAGAATCTTCAGCCAAAGTTTCCTTTTCAGCTCTTCTGAGTCATTAGACTTAGATTCTGGCAGAGGTAATTTTTTTTTTTTTGAGTGGAAAAGATGGGTTAAGTCCCCTTACGTGCACAGGTCTAGGCAGCCAAATCTCTCTGGCGTGTAATGAGGCAAATACTAGTTTCCTGGCAGCTCCTCTGTCCAGCCAGGGTGCTGTTAGTTTTTGGTTTGGTTGTTTTTTGTTTTTTTTTTTTAGTAAACCAGTTCAGCAAAGCACTTATGTGCCAAACAGCATCCATATGCTTAAATGTTTCACTTCATTTGAACTGTGTTCTCTGTTCATCACCTCAAAAGAAGCTGTGCACTTGCTGATAATTCTTTCTGAAGTCAGTGTAGCAGATAAGAACAACTGAGATAAAAACCTAACAGTCAGGAAAGCCAATGCTGTTGAGAAACAGCTTGAGCCTTAACTAAGTTTTTGAGCTATGAAAAGTCCAAAGTCATGTTTATCTCCCAGCTTTCTATAATTCAGGATTTCAAAGCTTCTCTTTGCATTTCCTAGCCCTCATTTGGACCAGTGCTGAAGGACATTACTGGAAGAGACTGTCTCTGTTTGCAAGTCTGCCAGCCAAGTTGTGCAGACTCCAGAGATGTTTCTGACAAGCGTCCAACCCCGAACTCTTGTCCAGATGGTGTGTGGTTTACAAACCACTAGTTACAATAATGAAGGTACAGATGTTGAACTGGAAAGGAGTGCTCAGTGGTTAGGGCATTAGCTTCAAGGCCAGGCTGATTGCATTCAGCTCCCTGCTCTGACATTGCTTGCCTGTCTTACCATGCACAAGAGATCCAGGGTGCAATTCGTATTCACGCTTTCGAGTTAATGAAGAGAAATTGGTGTCTTTAGATTAAACTTCTTCCAACTGTGTCTCTCTCTCCCTTTCCTCTGACTGTCCTGGCAGCCTTGATGAATAGCTTCAATGCCTACCTTGGAGAAATAAAACTAGGTGACGTGATTTCCAGACTGTGTCTCTAGGCCCCAGTTCTGTATCAGTGTAACATTTACCTCACATGGGCTTTTTAAGGCTAAACAGATGAAAAGTGATGAGATGCTCAGCATCTGTGATGATGGGCTACATCAGCAGCTGTATTCAGGCAGAATGTTTCTAGCTCATCTTACTGAGTTCCCTTGCTTCGTGCAAGTCGTATCACTTCACTGTAGTCACTGCTGATAGGTTTGACTGTAGACAAAGCCAGAACATGGCTGATAACATGTCCTTTGGGGCAAGTAGCAGACAAATTGTATCCCTTTCTTTCTTTTGTGGTCTTGTAACCCTTTGGTGGAAGCAAGACAGTCTGGTGGTCACACACACACCTCTGAATTTTTGAACCAGGTGGTCAGCCAGATTTCCCTCTCAAGGTATAGATGCAGCTTTGGGGACACCCTAATGAAGATAGACAGATGAATACCTTCACTTGAAGAGTGGAATGGATTAACTGAGTATATCAAAACTGTATTTGATTCTGTTCATATTCTGAAACCTGTTCATATACTGAGTGAAATGGGTTCTCGGGGGCTTCAGAAGGCTCTGGTGGTTTTGATAGATCCAAGATCTTATGAGAACAAGTATTTGTACCCTATTAAGATTAGGACAGCAGACAGTCTACTATTAGAGCAGCAATAGTTATTCTGACTGAAATGTTGCTTTCCTACCTTACAGGGGAACAAGGGAACTTTGGAAAAGTGAATTCCAAAAATCTGGGCCTTCCTTATGACTACTCCTCAGTGATGCACTATGGCGCGTAAGTTGTTTTCTGAGATGTTTTTTTCAAATGAGCAAACAGCTTCTAGATCTGCTTCAATCTAGGAGGAAGGAATTGCTCTCTGCAGGGAATTACTTTTGCTGTTCATTTGAAATTGAGCTGATGGGCATCATTAAGGGTGAGAATTCTTCCTTTGTCAGCAGGAATCCTGGAAAACAGAGTTGATATGGATAGATGGTTTTCTTTGACAAAGGTCTCTTGCTAGATGCCTTTGACATTGCAATGGTCCAAAGTCTATTTCTACTGAGTCCTTGTTCTAAAACAGTTCTAAATGATTTCTTTAATGCAGTAGGAGCTGATCATAGACAACAATATTTAGGTACGGGGAGAAGATGGATTTTTAAAAATATCATTAAGATGTTGTGTGCTGCCTCATTCATCTGGGAACACAGTCTAAGGTTGCATTTTCAGCCATAATGTACAAACTGTCATGTACCTTCTCTTTTATTTACACTAGCAACTAATAACTTTTCTGAACAAAACTGTGAAAACTTGTAAAGTAGGAGGCAGGAAATTTCAAATAGCAAATAAACAATTAGTAACTGAGACAGAAGTACTCCTGCTCCTCTGCCTCTGGAACCATGAAGGTGGGATTCAGTTCATTTTTGCCAGCACCTTGGCAAAAGCTCTCCTCACTCAGGACAGTGCAACTTTTTCTTGTTTCTTGCTTTCAGCTGCTGCACACAAAATGGGTGCCATGCTGCTCCTCGTCAGGGAAGGCTAACTCGTCTCTGAGAAGCTTCTTGCCCTTTTCCATTGGAATTCTGTGCATGTGGTACTTGAATGTGATTATGAAGCTAGAGAACTTCACTGTTTAGGAGAAATGATCTAGAAATGTGATTTCCTTCTTTCTACAGGTATGATTTCTCCAGTGCTCCAGGGAAACCAACTATTGTACCAGTTCCTGACCCCTCTATACCCATTGGGCAGAGAGAAGGGCTGAGTAACTTGGATGTGGCTAAAATCAACAAGCTCTACAAGTGCAGTAAGTGTTGTAGATAGAATGCATGTGAATCCTTGTACAGCTGAGGTCTGTAGGCACAGTCAGACATCCCACAAAGGAATTCAGCCCACAATCCTTTCAATACATGTCTCCCTCACCCTACAAGGGTGATGGCATGGATGTGGAAACAGAACTGTCATAGTACCAGGCTCCTGCCTTCTTGGAAAGGACAATTTACTTTCAGTAATTCACCGCCATTCTGAGTTATCCTCACCTAGTCCCTGCTCTTTGGTATAAAGCAAAACCCATCAGAGACATCATGGTTACTATGTCTGTCCACTTCTCATTTCAGGAAAGCGATGAAGATTGTAAAGCATGTAAACTATCCCCAGACATGATTAGAGCTTAGAGTCATGGCACCAGTAGTGCCAGCAGGTTTGGGATTTCTTTCAGCTGGAAAACGACTGCAGGGCTCTAAGTACAGGTGCCGTTTAGGTATTTAGAAAATGTTTTTAAGGGGAATTTCCCAGGATTTTTGTAGTTACCTACTTCCTTGCCCTATTTCTTAACTCATCATTGTAGTATCTTAAGGTCTAGAAATACCTAGCATTCCTCTGTAGCAGGAACTCTTCATTTGAGGTGCACAAAACACAAGTAAACCACCCTGCTCCTATAATGCACAGTTTCTGCCTGGAATCCCAGTATGGGCTAACTGATTTATATGGTATTTGACTTTTTGGAGATCTTATTCAGTTAGTTTCCTCCAAAACAGCAAGAAACATTAACATGGCCTAAATATAATTGTACCAAGTTCTGCTCTGAATTGTGTTAGAACTTAATTAAATAAACATCAGTGGGAATCAGCATTCCTTCAGTTGGATAAGTAGGCACAGAAATCATTGCTGAGAGTGGTTTCTCCCAAGTTCTTAACTTCAGATAAGAAAACAAGACAAGTTTACAATTTAAGTAATAGTCTGAAAGGTAGTGATAACAAGTATTTAATGATATTTATTCTTGATAGTGGGGCTGGGAATGAATCACACTTCAATACCATTATTATGTAATGTCATCATTAGATCTGTATGTTTTGGAGGAAAAGGTCTAAATTTAAAAACAAAGAAAAACTCAGGGGCTAAAAAAAAGGCCAAAAATTCTGTTTGTCTCAGGGGAAGCAGAGAGCAAGAAAAAAATGTCAAATTCACATGTTCAGATGTCATCTATTTGTAAGTTGCGGAGATATACATGGTGCAACAAATGAAGACTACATGTGGAAAGACAAAAAGACAGATGAGATCAGACTTTGTATCCTAGTCACTAGGTCTGTAGCTTGACTTTAGTGCTCTCTGTTATAATTTTCCCCAGTGACTACCCCTCTTTGTTTTGACAGAATCTAGTTTTCAATCTTGATTTTTACATACGCTTATAAACACACATACATTTGCTGATGGGAATTGATGTACTGATGTCATTGAAGCTGCTCCTGTAATTCAGGTTAAGGAAGCTCATGAAAGAGCTAGGCCTTTTTTAGTAAACTAAAATATGTCAGTGAAGGCCTGCTGGCTTTAAAAAAAACCAAAAAAACAGAAGCCGGTAAGTACCTTAAGTAGCTTCATTTCACTCGCAGGTTTTGGGTAATTTTTTTAGGAACATCAACACAGTTGTAAGCGTTATTAATTTCTCTTTTACAAGCTTGTCTTATGCAAATGGTTGGAGAGAATTGTCAGGCATTTCTGGAAATTTTTTGTGCAGTTTTCATTCTCTTCAACACTGTTTGGTTCTTCCCTTCAGATTGCTGTAGCTCTGTGTTGCCTAAATCCAAAGGCTCGTTCTCCTCTGTCAATTACCCATCCCCATACCCGAACAATAGCAACTGCCTGTGGTTGATCCGCATCCGTCGAAGTAAGGTAATTTTTATTAGGAGAAGAAAAGGTTTGAACCACAGTGTCAAGGCTCTACAGCGTTATTTCATTATTATGACTACCCTCGGGGAGTCATTTTCATGGAGCAAGACATTTATTTTGTTACACAGTGAGTGAAGACAGTCTCAACAATTTTCATAAGACATATTAAGAGTATCAGATGCATTATTTAACTTGATTTTTATCCAGTTAAGATTGGATGGCTTTTCAAAGACAAGCAATAGTCAAACATCAATCACTCAGTAACAGGGTGGCTAGGTGTAATTCTATGCTTTTTTTATAGAGAAAGTAAAATTTCAGTGATACGTGGATAGTAAAATGAATACAGAGTCATAGTTCACTTCATAACAATTAGATGGTTTCAATCTTTCCCTGTGTATAGCATTAAACCTAACATCCATTTTTCTTGTTTCTCAAGATTTTCCTGCAGTTTGAGGCTTTTGATCTCCAGCCATCCTCTGACTGTTCTTCTGACTATGTAAAAATTTACAACGGAAACAGCAAGAATTCCCCTGTCTTGCTGAACAAATACTGTGGGAAAGGGCCATTGCCCTCCTTAGTGGCATCTGGATCAACAATGCTGGTCGAGTTTGCAAGTGATGAGAGCATTACAGCCACAGGATTCAGAGCCTCCTACAACAGGGGTATGAATACTCCTTTACAGAGCTTGGAGAACAGTATTAATAGTGTCTGTATGGAAGAACCAAAAATTTTGAACATGTACTCCAGAGCAGGGCTTTTCTGCACTATTCTTCACAATTCCATAGCAATTGCTAAAGCAGAAGGCTAGGCTATGATGGAGCTGAAGGTTAGCTGGAAACAGAAAATGGGATGTTGCATGGGTCTCATCTTAGTAATCCTAAGAACACACATTCTTCTGAGAGCCTCTGTGTGGCTTCCTCACATCCTACCAATGCACTGACTGTAGCTAGTAGGAGCGGTGCAGCCGAAGAGCACAAAAACTGCAGAACTCTGTAAGAAATCTCAACCAGTAAGATGTAAAGCTACTCAAGATATTGTGGCTTTTAAGCAAGAGGAGAGGTGTTAACCTTGGTAACTTACATTTTCTGAATTAAAGGCTTTTGTTATGTTACATACAACGCAGTGCTTACTATAGTCACTGGCGGGGTGTCTGGTTTACAAACATACAAATGCGTTATGCATTGCTGGATAAAATTCTGTTGTGCTGCAACATGCTGTCAGTTAGAAGGCAGTAGCTTGTTATTGCCTTAGATGAACTAAAAATGGAAATTTTTTTAAGGCAAAAATTGAAGAAGTCTTAGAAAAGTATAATTTTTACTCTTTTTGCATTAGTCTTGATGGAGTAGTTTCTAGGTAGGATTAGCTCTAGCTTGCTAATGCAATCTTGAATACTTGAGCTAATTCTTTTGTGTTAAGTGCCGTAGTTAGTACCATTAGAATGTTCTGCTAATGTGGTGACAGTTGTAAAGACAGATAATAGTTTTAGATTCAGCTGTTCCCTGTCCTCCAACGGTTATTTAGCAGTCATGTTTCTTGCCCCTTTGGTACAGCTGATACAAATACTAAGCAAAGAAATAAAATATTTCATCAGTAGATTTTCATGGTAGCACTTTTCTTTTTCTTGGTTTGAAGAAAGAATACAACAAGCAAGCTCACTCTACTGCCACGACACTTTCATTAATATCCTTTCTCTGTTTTATTCCTTTACTCCTCAGTGAATTGTGGAGCTACTTTCACAGACTCAGATGGAGTCATCACTTCTCCAAACTACCCCAATAAATACCCCAAAAACCAAGCATGCTTCTGGGTCATCAGTTCTCCAGTAGGATACAAGGTAAGGCACAGATGAATTCATTTGTGGGTTTCATCAGTATTCTCTCATGGAAACGCTTTTTGCCTTGGAGAATAACAGCTGCAATGTCACTTTTTAAGCAGCCATTCTCAGAGTAAAAATCTGAACAGAAAAATCCAGTTTAGGAATTTATGCTGGATCTTGGTATCTGAGGTGTTCAGCAAGGGAAAACGCTTACACATGCATGTAAACTCTTATGGATTTAGCTTGTACCACTAGTCTTTGTTCAGAATAATCCCTAGGTAAGAGTTCCCACTAGAAAACTGAAACATTGCAGAGGTGCTGGTTTTATATTTCTCTAAAGAAAATAATTTAAAGCAAACAAGATCAGTCTTGTCTGTTGCTTCTCCTTCCAACCAAATGCTGAGGAACTAGGCAAATCATTTGCCACTGATCTGCGTTACAATACGGGATCAGGATGTGGTGCAAACGCAGAATAAAAATTGGTGCCTGCACATAAAGAATTTAGACTTTGTGCTTGTTACATACAAAAAGGGTAAGAGAAAAGGATATAATGTGGAAACAAAGTGCTTTGGTTGTATTTTCTCCAGATATCTCTCAAAATGTTATCCTTTGAGCTGGAAGATAGTGACAGATGCATCTATGACTACTTGCTCATACATGATGGAAGCCAACATACATCGCCTGCAGTTGGCCCTTATTGTGGGACAGACAAGGTTACAGACTTCACTTCCACTGGGAACTTTGTGCTGGTTGAATTTCACAGTGATATAGTTTGGGAGTTGCCTGGATTTGTGATGACTTACACATTTGGTAGGTAGTACTATCCAGATGGGAGCTGGAAAGCACAGTATGAAAGTGAGAGACCAGGTAGCACCAGGTAAAAGTCAAGATGTCACCAATTTCAGGAAAAAAAAAAAAAGCTTCTTGATACTTTTAACAAGCTTGAACTTTGAGCTCTTAGTCTTATGTCCACAGTGGTATAATTTGCATGAATTATGATGAATTATGGACAAAAACGTTCCTGCCCACAGGATGCTTCTGTCTGAGACTGTATGCTTTTTGTTATAGTATTCCCATTGTTGGTGCTGCACGGCCAAATACAAATAACAGAACTGAAACTACGTAAGTAGAGTTTTAAGAACTTCTAATATTAGAAACTATGCCCATAGAAGTTTCAGAATATGGCTATGTAGCTACTTTATCCTGTATTCTGACAAATGTTATTACCCAACCCTAATGTTCATTCCAGTACACATCGAGAAAAACCTTCAGACGTGTTTATGTTCTGAGTCAACCTCACTTATACAGTTCATATAGGCACTTTAGCTTAGCCTGGAAATCACCACTTTACACCAAAGGTGCAAACTAGGATGTTTGTACAGCATCTGAACTGCAAGAATTGAACTACTCCTCTGTTAGATGAACCAGGGTAGGGAATAAGTTTAACTAACAACAAAGTTTGAGTGGTGGGAACAAACAGTGAGGGAGAGGGAACAGATTGAAGCACCTAGTGTTGCTACTTTGCTGTGGCCTGAGTCAAGTATTGAAATAGTCCAGGGATCATTACCAAAATATTGGTTTAAAATGAGGCCTGAAAACTGAATGTAAAGTCCATTGAATGTAAATGGAGCCAGTAACTTTGGAGAATGTGTTAGGTGTGAAGCACCTTGTCTGTAGAGAGAAATCTTCCACCCCTGCAAAGACATCTAAAGAGGAGAAAGAAAATCACCACAGTAGACAGTTAACACTTTGCCTTGGCTTGATGTATACAGAACTAAATGCCAATGCCAAAAAGTAAGAAATAATATAAGTTGTTGCTGCAATTATGGCTTTGAGAAGAAGAGCACATAGAAAATGCAAATTTGCTTCCCTGATGCTAGGAAGGCAGCCAAGAAAATTTTGAATTATGATGACTTTTGGGTTGGTTTTTTTTAAGGGTCTGTAATGTTTTGCTTTTTAAGCACTGGTTAATTTTCACTCTCAGAAGAATGATAATTGATAAGTTATGGACATCAGAGCTTGCACCATGGTAGGAAGTGCATGTGCAGCAGGCAACAAGTGTTTGTAGTTCTCACAAGCTCTTGTCTTTCTGGCTGTAAAAAGTATTCCTTCATTTCATTTGGCTCACTATTTAGATTGGCATGTTTTTGGAATATATAACAACTTCGGGAGAATGAGAGAAAATTAAACTCTATTTCTACTTTTAACCTCAATTTCAGACCGTAAAAAAAAGCTAATTCTTCTTCCTGAGTCCAAGGACTTCCATGGAGGGACAAAAGTAATAACCTCATGACAACTATTATTGTATACAAAGTTAATGGGTCCCTATTTTAAATCAGTGCTGAACAGCTTTGTAATTTGAGTATTACTTGAGACTCCGTTCCCATGGCCTGATGCGAGGCTCTACACAGGTCCAATGCTTTAGATGCTCACCAGTATTTGGAAAAGGGAAATGAACAACCTATTGAAACAGCAATGTACTGCATATGGGATTATTGGTCTTGCAACTTGGCGCTAGAAATATGGTTTTAAGTAGGAGTCTGAGCCATGCAATGTGAATTGATTGGGATGTTTTATTTGTAAACAAGCCCTTAAACAGTAATGATGTGGAAATGCATTCCTGGATGTACAGACAGGCAGGAATAGAATTGGATGAATAAGTTCTCCCTTTCATAGGAAAGGCTTTTCAGTCTGAGGTCTGAAGGTTCTGCTTTTCATGAGTTCTGTTAGGGGCTCTGGTTAACTGCTTTCCTTAAGGGACATGCACATTAGCTGGAGATCCCATGCATTCTCCAAACCACCTCCTGACCCTTTGGCAGGTATCAAAACCTTCAGCTTTCCTCTATTGCTAAAATCTCTGTTTTCTTGTTAGCAATGTCCACTTTACCCATACATTACTCATCTATAAATCTGTGGCCTACCAAACAGGAAAGCACAAGACAAGAAACATCCTGATGAATAACATCCTTTTATAATGACAACTGCTAATTTTCACCCATGGATATTTGTGAGTCTTAAATGGAGGTGTAGAATTCACAAACTCTGCTAAAAGTTTAGGCATACCCATCTGTGCAGTGTAAGGGGACTTGCATCTAAGAATCATCCCACAACAGGCATTACCCATATAAAAAAGTAATTTATAAGCTTGCTATTAACATTCATATTCTGACATACATGAATTGAGAGTGACCAGCCAGCACACACAATGGACAGTTCAGCCAAAAGCTTAGGATTCAAATACCACTATAGGAGTATTTTGAGTGGTCCTAATGAAGGTTCAGCACTTGCTTAACACACCTTTGAAATCTAACATGTAAGGATTTAACCTTAAAATACAGAGGTATCTAGCAGTGATGGATATATGTGTATATATATGTGTATTCCCATATATGTCCATTCATCATGACACAAACAGGTATTACCTTAATTGTGTACAAAGCCAGATCTGTGCTGAGACCAACTTCCACAAGTCTGTATCCATGGAAGAGACAAGAATGTGTCCATGTTTTCCAAACTTACATGCTTTGGGACTGTCCAGTTTACTATCTGGGAGGCAAATCAGGGCCTTCAAGTGGTATGCTTTTGTCATCTGTAAGAACCAAAAGAGACATCTGTCAGTTACTGCTGTAAGAAAAAGCAGCCTGGAATAAAATACTACAGAAACACAGTAAAAATGTACTCATAACTCTTATTTTAATTTAAAACCCATTTCTCTCAGATAAGTAAATAACTATGGTTGAGATGATGCTTGCTTGCGTGACTAGAACCCGTCACAGAATCATAAAATAGTTTGGGTTGGGAGGGACTACGATAATGTCTCCTCAGAGCCTGATCTTCTGTTACAGTGAGAGGGACTTTTCTCTCCCAGTCCCCATTTTGCAGTCCATCCACTCGAGAAGTGTGGGAAAAGAGGTTCCCAATAAAGACTGAAGCAAAAAAATGTTGGCCTTCTCCTCGTCTATTGTTACCAGCTTGCCAGTCTAGCTCCTCACAGGGGGCATGCTTTCTTTGACCTTCCTTTTCTGGTTGACATACTCATAGCAGCTCTTATTATTCTTTGTGTCCCTTGCAGAGTTCAGCTCCAGCTGCACCTTGGCCTTCCTGACCCCATCCCTACACAGCTGAGCAGCATCCCCATCCCTGTACTCTTCCTAGGATGTCTGTCCCTGCTTCCACTGCCTATGCAGTTCCTTCTTGCCCTCTACTTTGACTAGCAGGTCTCAACTCAGCCACGTTGATCTCTTGCCTTCCTTGCTTGATTTTTTACCCCTAGGGCTTGAGAGCTCTTAGCTTCATGAAAGCATCCTTAAAGATCTGCCAGCTCTGTTCTGTACCCTTGTCCCTGAGGGCAGTTTCCCAGGGATACTCCTTAAACAGCTGGAAGTTTGCTTTACTAAAATTCAGGGTCCTGACCTTACTCTTCACCTGACACATAGTCCTCAGGACTGTGAGCAATGCCTGACAGAAAATAAGGGCCGGTTTTGTCATCCTGATAGTACATCTGGTTCCTCATCTAGAAGATAAGCCTACTGAAATAAAGAAGAGAGTACCAAAACTCAGTTTTCAGTTTCATCATGGTGATGTTCTGCCCTCTTTATCACATGGAGCTGCAAGAAGCAGCAGTATAGTCTGTGAGTCTTAGTAGGCAGACAGACCCATTTTGAATTAATTTGAACTTTTTCAGATCAAAAGTTTTCTAGATGTGTTTTATTATAGTAATCAAGGCCGAGTCTAATACAATAGGGCTCAGTTTCACCGCAAGTTAAAGACGAGAGCCTTTGCAACTGTGTAGGATGGAGACTACACAACTTACTGTGCAACAACTTGCAAGGTGAAGGGATATGAACCAAAGCCCATTTAATCTCTCCCACACTTCAAACAAATTGAAAACCTTATGGGCTAAGTTATCTCATAGGCTTTTAATAATCGGGGTTCCCTTTATCATGGGAAATATCTGCAGGCAAGAGAAGAAATAAAGAAACGCTGCTGCTGTTCAGCTGCCAAATGGTCTTCTGGTGCAGGAGGTGGAAGAACAGCTGGGGCCGGGCCCCCTCTGGTGGACACCAGCAGGGGAACGTGAACGTGCCTTCTTCCTTTCCTCCAGACACAGAGGGAATTCTGCCCTAGCCACAACTCGGTTCCATCCGCCGTTTCTAAACAGGCAAGTTAAAATACTTTTAACTGTCTTGCTCCATCCCGTGCACGTCTCTTGGCGGTACTCTCTGGGTAGAAACATATTTTGGGTTGCTGCTTATATTTTGTATTGAAGAGCAGCACACCAAATTACACTGGTCAATTGGTAGGTAGCACTGTAACATTCAGAATGAAATGTCCTCTTCCTTTTTCCCATTGACCAGCTCAGTAGCAAAGACAACATCAAATGAAGTGTTTTATTTGAGCAAATTCTGGTTTATATTTATCTTGATTCCCTGCTTTATGGCTACAGTACCTGGAATTTCCAAGTGGTCTCTATTACAATTGCAGAACAGGTGCAAAAGTTTAGCATCCAAGTTTTATACAGGTGTCTTTCTAATGTTTTTTAATGTAAAAAAGAAAAATAAAAACCTGAAAGCTCGAGAGGAGAAATTCCACATTTTCTTTAAATTTACCTTTGTTCAGATATTAATGACTCTCTACTTCCTTGAATACATCAGTTAGTTTCCTATTTTAATTGTGTAGGTCTTTACAAGGTGGATTATCAAACCGGTAAGAATGCAGCCCTAATTGCAAACCCACAGGATTCACAAGATGTCTCATGGGAACTAACGGTACCTACAACTACACTCACAAACTTTCACTTCTGAAGGGATGCAAACACGGGAAGCAGCATTGGCTGGGGATAACGGGAGTTTTGTGGTGAAGCCAATTTCATGCTCTTTTAAACCAGGATATCACCACAGGTTTAAGAGTTGAGTGCAACCCTGTGAGCATTAAATACATTTTTTTTCTCTTATTAATACTCGGCAACATCTTGGGACAAAAAGCACCACCCTGCTAAGTACACCGGCTGACATCGGGAGCGCTGCTGCGCTGCGCCATATAAGCGAACTCAATCCCGGTAAACCGGCAAAGCACGCGGCCCGCCGCTGCTCCCTCCGCCGCTAACGGCACAGCCACTTTCGTTGCGGCGGGAGCAGCGCGCGCCTCAGAACGAGTGGCCAGAGAGTCCGAGGCAGCGCCCACCCCCTGCCGTGGGGCCGCCCGCTCTCTGTGCCCTCCCGGCGCGGGTGGACAGGTGCTGCCGGACCCCTCCTCCCCGACCCACCGCAGAACGTACGGGGTCAACAAGTGGCCTGCACAGCGTCCTCAGGCCCACCACCGCCTGTCGGGAAATGGAGGCGTCACTCAGCGCCTGGTACCGGCAGCCTACAAATACCACAATGCACCGCGCGGAAGATCCGGACGTTGCCGGTCAGCGGCAGGTGTCTTCCGGCAGGACTGACGCGAGGGGCGGAGCCTCGGGCAGGGTGGTGTACCGGTGGAGCGCTGCCTGGCAATTAGAAGGACTACAGCTTCCAGCGGGCTTTGCGGTGCGGCAGGCAGCGGCGCGGCCTTCCTCTTGCCGTTAGCTTCGGCTCTTGACCGCGCTTTGGGGCCGCGGCGATTAAAGTGCTTGTTAGGGGAGATTGTGGAGCTTGGTGTAGCGGGGGCATAGCGTAGCGCCTGAGCGTCGAGCCCGGCCCCGGTGTCGGCTGCACCTCCGGTAGCGCTATGGACAGCCGGTGTTATGGGTGTGCGTGCAGGTTCTCGGTCTTCAAGAAAGAGGCAAGTCTGGCTGAGGGGAGGGGGGCAGGCCTGGCGGGTCCCGCGGGTCTGAGAGGGCAACCGGGGAGCTGCACGGTGCCGAGGCACGAACCCCTACCGATTGACACCGTAGCATTGTTGTCTGTGCTTGCTGAGCTCTCGTGGTACCTGCTTTCAATATGTCTTTAAATGTGGGTGATTACTGAGGGGAAGAAAAAAAAAAAAAGTCTTTGGGTGTCACCTCTCTAATCCAACATTCGGTCAGTTGTTGCAGAGGATTCCCACAGGTCCTTCATTCTGCTGTGGGATGAAACGGTGTCTTTGCTTCCAGCAGGAGCTATGTGGTGGTGCTCCAAGGCTCTTTTTAGAGTCTCCATGTTTTCAGAAGTTAATGATACAATTTGCTTAAAAAACAAAACAAAAAAAAACCCACAACTAAACAAAAAAATCCAAAACAAAACCAACCAAACAAAAAAAAAAGTAAACCCCAGTGTTAATTCTTAGTGCACCTTGGTTTGGGCATCCTTCCCAGGTGGGATGAGCCAGACAACGGGAGGGTGCATAGTAACTGGGTGATGAAGCCCTGCCCTGCCCCTTTCTGGTGTCTCCACAGTGTGGATGCAAGAACTGCGGACGGTCGTTCTGCTCAAACTGCCTTAGCTACAGTGCTGTTGTTCCCCGCTGTGGAAGCACTCAGAAGAAGGTGTGCAAGCAGTGTCATGGAAAACTAACTGGGTAAGATGAGAGTTTTTCCTCACCCAAAGACAGTGCTCTGCTTTGTTTCTTCATTTTGCATCTCACTGCCACGTTGCAGGTTTCTGTATGAAAGCTGGGCCTTGTACTTGTGGAAGCACACTGCCTGTACCCTGTAGTTTCCAGCCAGGCCAGTACTGTGCTTCTGTCACGTGAGCTGGGCTAGTCTAGTGATAGGAACTGGGATTTGTGAGGCAGTCCTCTCTCGTGACAGGTTAGTCTGAAGGAACCAGCTTTAAATGTTCATGAGTGGCCACTGAATCCCTGTGGGTATTTTAGATAGATGAGACCAAGTTAAGCCCCACTGGGGTATTGCCCTGAAACCTGCACCTCTTTGGAAGCACCAGCAGTCTGTTCAGATTTGTAGTAGTTGAGTGGCCTGACAATAAGGTGTTCAGAGTGTTATTCCCTCTGTGGGCAAAGTGACCCAAATCCTCATTGAGAGGTCTCTGCTATGTGTAACCTCAAGACTTTGAATTTTGTAGCGTATAATCAGTTTGCTTTAAAAAATGAACAAACCACCCCATTTGCAAACTTAACCTATAAATTGCCAATTGAAACAAACAAACAAAAATGTAATTCAGTAGCAGGATGTGTTATACGTGTGAACAAGTAGCACAAGTCTACACCAGAACCCCTCTCTCAAACCAGTTCTTCCATGTCCTTTTCCTTCTCTTGCATTTCTCTTATTTCTCTTCCCCACTTCCCTTCTATAGTAAGGAATTTTTACCAGCAAGTAGGGAATTTTCTGGTTCTGCAGGTATCTACAGGAGAAGAGCTTCTCATTAGCAGAGGTCTTCATTTCAGAAGCACTGGCTCATGAAAACAGTGTGACTATTGATGGTGAGATTTCTCTTTAGAGCTCCAACGCCACTAAGAAAACAGGGCAGCCTTTCTCCATGTTGCTTTTGTGTTGTTTTTCCTCATCTGTTTAATATCAGTACTATAGAGTTACAACAGAAGAAAATCCTTCCTGACTGGAGAGAAGCTAGATAATACCTGTGGGCTGCAGATCTGGAGGTTGCATGTATTACTGCCCTTCACACAAATAGCTTTCAGAACTGAAACCGTAGAACTGGAAGGCAGTCCCAACAGTGTCACATTCATTCATTATTATACAGGCCTTAAGCACAGCAGAGATGGGTTTGTAGCTGTGACATCCTAACTGCCTTACGTAAGTGTGTAGTTCAGCAGCTCAACCTGAATACAGCCAAGCAGAAGATAGCTACACAAGTTGTGTTTGTGGTGTTCAGCATGCAAGTGTGCTAGATGTTATGATGATACTAGTGATTATATAATAATTTTGTGTAACATTTTGTTTAGCTTGTGCATTATATAATTCTGTGTTTGTTGCATGCCACAGATTCTCTCAGAGAGTTCACTGCTAATTACACTGGGAGTCTTACTTTACTCTCTATCTGCTCTCTGAACTGGGAGGTGCAAGCTGTGGGAGGCAAGGGTATTTTGGCCCCACCTCATTTGGATCGCTGGTGACCATGTTAAATCACATTTTGTCCAGATGTAAAACAACTGGACCAAAGGAGTAGAAATTAAATCTCTTGCTGTCCCAAGCAGCTATGTTATCGTAATCCCTTTCTTAAACTGATCGCTCTCCATATTAATGAGATTATGAAAAGGGCTGCACCAGGACGTCAAAAAACCTATACTGATTCCTCTTGAGTTGAGAGACTAGGTGGTTGAAGTATTACCAGTATCTTGAGTTCTGAGAAATTGTTATGTCTTTCAGAGAGGGATCTCAAAGCAGTTCAGCAAAATGGTCACCACCAGAAAATTACAAAAGGTGAGTGGCACTTGCCAATCAGATGGTTGTTTCTGCTACAGAGTAGCATTTCAGGCCCTCACTCCTCTTCCCTGTAAAGACCAGCAAAAGTGGGGGCTGTGATGTGGGTATTTATTTGCTACTTTAGAATTAGACTAAGGATGGGGCTTTTGTTCTGTTGCTTGGGTTTTTGGTTTTGTTTGTTTGGGAGGGTGGGGTGTGTGTGCTCTTTTGAATAGCTCTTTGCTCCTGAGCAGCCACCTGCTGACGTTTATCTGTGACTGATTGGGGTTGGCTTGGAAATAGGAACCTGGTGGGGAAATGTTCCTTGTCTCCTTGGAAATGGTGCCAGGTGTGCTGCTCTGATGAACTAAGGTTTTCCTTACTCTTGGGAGTACCTTGTTGTGCCTGGTACAGGAGGAAGTGGTTTCCATTCTGTTCTGCACCAGTGTTGTTCAAATAGCCTGTTTGGTTCACAAAGGATGTTTTCATATCTCAGGTTTAAACCCTTGTTCTCAGTTGTCCTGTCTCTTTCCATCCTTGTCACAGGCGTGTAGCAGCTTTTGAGGCTAAGCAAAACCAGCTGAAAGAACAACAGAATGCAGCTGCAAAACCCCTATGTCAAGCAGGCTCCAGATACCAGGGGCTCTCAAAAGGGGATAGAGCCATTGCAGAGAGACTGGAGAGGCTCAGGGAGGAAAGAAAACCAAGTAAGTTTTGGAGGATACAGGGTGGGAACACTGCTACTTGGGAAACTTGAAATCTGGAGGGAAAGGGAAGTGGTGACCTTTCAGAGCTTGCCTTTTTAGGGAATTGAAGGGTTAAAATTGGACAGAGCATCCACATCCTGCTGCCACAATGTGCAGAATCTACAGTGATTTTAGATTAATGTTCCGGGTTTTTTTTTTGTTTTGGGGATTTTTCCCTTGCAACTGCTTCTCAGTTTTGGGGCATCATCTTACCTGTAAAATTACTTTCTCATTGTTTGGGATAAAAGCCTCAGTCAAGCCTAATAGGAGCAGAATGAAATGAGGGTCTTTGGCCAAATTGTTTTGCAGATTTCCTGTGGGTCATTGTCCTGGGCAACATCAGTGCTGGTCTCTGTGCGATTATGTTCTGGCCAGCCTTGCCTCCCAGAGGAGAAAAAGGACTCTCATCCCAGTCCACAGCTGTTGGGTTCTGTGACAGCCTGGTGGTGCTTGTGGGAGAATAAACTACTTTAAAAAATGATACATGATCTCTAAAAGGGAAAGAACACACTGCAAAGTGGCTACCTCATTATCTTAGAAGCACAGAATCATTTAGGTTAGAAAAGACCTTTAAGATCACCAAATCCAGCTATAAATCTGACACTGCCAAGTCCACCACTAAATCATGTTCCTCAGCACCACATCTACTCACCTTTTAAGTACCTCCAGGGATGGTGACTCCACCAATTCCCTGGGCAACCCGTTCCAATGCTTTAGAACCCTTTCTGTGAAGATTTTTTTTTCTAATATCCTCCCCTGGCACAGCTTCCTCTTGTCCTATTATGTGGCAAGGGAGGGTTTTGGTCTGATACCTCTAGAATCACATTTTAAGAGATGAGGGAGTAATGGAATATACTTCTTAAATGATGTTTAGTTCTCTGCCTGTTCCTAGTATCCCAAGTAAGCTGACTGCCAAATGACATTACCCTAATATTTGCTTTATGGTTAGGAGATAAACTGTGAAGGAGGCAAGGAGAAAAGAATGGCAGTTAGTGTTAGGGTAGTCTCTGAGTAACTGCTGTATGACCTTTCATTCATGTCAGGGGCTGGGGGAAGTTTTTGCTCAGGTATTCAGAATCTGATTCCAGAAAGAAATACAATTCTAATGGGGGAAGGGAGAAACACCAAAACATTGAAACCTTTTGTTTTCAATAACAGTCTCCTCCCTTGGGTTATTCTGAATTGCAGAGTCCATTCCTACTCAGGCTGAGATTGAAGCTAGGCTCGCTGCCCTAAAGGAGGACTGCTGGGGACCTGTTCCATCCACACAGGAAATGGAGGACCGATTGGCTGTCCTGCAGGGGAGAGATCCTCCTTCCCAGGCTCCCAGACCTGTAAGCTTCCTCAGCTCTTTAGCCAGAGATGTATTCTGAGCTGAAACAGTACCTTGTGTCCCAGCTTGCTAGCTGTGCTTCCTCCTTGAGCTTTTTTTGTGTCCAGGTGGTTCCCTTCAGAAACCTGTGTTTCCTGTTTATGTCATTGCTCCAGAAGCAAATGATGAGCCTCTACCAGTTCACTGCTTCATTCTGAATGTAGTATGATCCTTTATGTCAAATGTTGTTCATGTATTTATTTTTAACAATAGGTGCTAAGATTTTTCCACTCAACCCATTTGTGTACCTGGGTGGTCTGATATTTCATCAGAGCTGTTTGTCTCTGGGGCTTATCAGCACTACCTTCTAATTGTATCTTGTAGTTATTACTACATTCCAGCTGGGCAAAATCCTGCTAATTATTCCAGAAATGGAACCGGAGTGGTTAGTCTGAGATTGCAGAGGAATGAGTTGGATATATGCCTTCAAAGCCTATGTGAATGATCTTGTCCCCAGGAAATAATTTCCTCGTGCTCCTTTTTCAGCAGTGCTGCACGCCCAGCTGATATCACAGGCCCCGGTGGAGCTGCTGTCTGGCACTGTTGAGAACAGCACTCTATTTACATTGCAGGTAGTGGCAGAGCTGAGGTCAGGACCCAGCAGCATGTACTCCTATACATTCAGCACCACTTTGTTTTGTTTGGGTGACTGCGTTTAGAGTTGTGCATATTCAGGACCTCTGAGAATGAAGCCCAGAAAATCTTATACCAGAGAATCATAAGCTGAGTCTCTTATCAGTGGCTGTGTCTTTTTATGCTGCTCCCACTTAGGGTGATCTTGGTTATCAAACTTTTTCTCTGATGAGCATGCCACTTGCCTTTCATCTGTCTTTTCCCACATCCTCCTTGTTTCATAGGTACACCAGCCTCCTGATACCAGAAGTCTGGTCCAGCAAACAGATGACTTGTTAACTCAACTGTCTGAGGAAGTTGCCATTGATGAGAATTATAGAGCAAGAGTACAGCCTCGAGGTATCTATTTTGGCTTCCAAAGACTTGTGTCTGTCTAATAATATACGTGCTATACTAAGAAGAAATACGTGCCTCCCTAGCTAGCTTACAGATGAGTTGCATGTCCAGTTTTTCCTTATCTGCCCCTTACAACTCCCAAATTGACCAAGAGCAGCCATCTGGCTCCATACTGGATTTCATTGTCTTTTCTTGGAGATGGTTCCTACTTCTCAGGGTTGTATTATTCGTATTGCTCTTCTCTATTTCTCTAAGGTGACCCTTATCTGGGGAGGAGCTGTTGCTACTCCTAACATATCTGTGCTCTGTTACAAAACATCAGAATCTGGGATACCATTATCTTCTAAGCTGGGGTGCTTTCTCTGTAAATTCCCTGTAGGACACAGATTAGCTCACCACCTTCTCTTCATGCACAGTGAGGACCTTACTGTGGCATGCTCTCTCCCATTATTACCCAGATTAATGGAAAGCAGCAAGCTGCTCTCATACCATTGCTTTGGTCGTGTTGTCTGCACCCAAGGAGCATTGCTGCCGAGTCACCAGCGTGTTCTGTGTGTCTGTTTGCAGCTGTTAGTAGCCAAAGTTTGAATGATCTTAATCGGGAAAGTGAAGGTTGTGTTTTCCCTGCAAATCCAGACCCAAAACAGCTAGAGGAAGAGAAGAATAAACTTCTGTCAGAAGCCGCTGCTGACCTGTGGGAAGAGAACACTAGGCAGGAAAAGATCCTGCAAGTTGCCAAGAGATTGGCAGCACTCAGAGGCGAGGACCCAGAGAAAGGTGGGTAGCAGACAAGAATACAGTACCAAGAGAGGAACCAAGTTCCTGTGACAGAGTAATTTATTTTCTGAGAGGTGTTTATCCATTTAATTCCCCTATTCTGCAAGGAACCAGACTGAGATGTGGTTCTGTCTGTAAAGTTGTACAGGTTGGTTCATTATGAAATCAGTAAGAAAGATCTCAGCTGAGAGTGACAGCTGGAGCTGTAAGGTCAGACTACTTTGTCTTGCACCCTTTGCGATAATTCTAGCGTGCTCTGGTGAGGTTAACAAAGCTTTTAAAAGCAAAGTTTTGGTTTTGTTGGGGACTTTTTCCTTCCCTCTTCCAGTATTTCAAATAAATGTTAATGCTCCTTTTGAGGAGTCCCCATCTGAAAATGATCAGTCTGTGCCAGAGCCAAAATGCCAGAACCAGCTCACACCACAAAGGATTGTCTCTGGTGCATCAGTGGGCACAAGGTTTGAGGCAGGTGTGGGTTACACTCTCCTCTCTCTTACTCTTGCAGTTACACTGGAAACCTATAAACTCCCTGACAGTGATGATGAAGTGGCTGAGGAAGAAGCCATTTGCAGAGTGCTAAAACAGGTCAGAAGTGGTAGCGTCTTCAGGTGGCCTTGTTTATCTCCTCTCAGTTATTCCCAGTGTATGTTATCTGGTGAGCATGGAAAGGATGTGTTTCTGTTCCTGGACAGAATTTCATTCCTTCCCTACTAATGCTTTTCCAATGCTAGCTCCCACGGGTCATTCAGTTACAGGAGATTGACAACATCACTTCTAGTCTGTCACATTGTCTTGTCATGCTTAGTGTCTCTTGTGGTTTGTGTCTTTTCTAACCCCACTCTGCTGGTGCTACTTGTTTTATCTTTTCCCCCCACCCAGCTAGAACATGGATGGTGAGATGTGTGCTGTTTAGCACAGGTTATGCCTTGATTTCTGTCTAAAATGTCTATGAATTGTCTTGCAGTCAGACACGAGCTTTCTGTGCTGAAGTTTATGCCTGACTGCAGACCTCACACACATCATTAGCATGACATTGAGGGTCTGCTGATAGCTGCACTGCAAAGCAGAGTCTGTTAGCTGAAGGCACCTGCTGCTACGCTGACTGTTCACTATGTACACACAGTGTTCAGAGTGCAGACAGTGCAAGCCCGCATATGTCTGGAGAACACCAGATGTATTCAGACTTATCTCCTGTTACTACATGAGAGGAGGGAGAAGGGCAGGAGGTTTAAAGCCTAGAATGAGGCTCTCAGCTGTGTTTGAAACAAGAGGCTTCTTGCTTTATGTTGTTACCAGCTCACAGAGGAAGCAGCCCTGGATGAAGCAAGTGGATTCAACATTCCTCCAGATCAGACCACTCAACCAGGAGCCTCACAACAGATCTTGCCTAAGAAAGCAAAGCAAAAGGTCAGTGAGCTGGTCATGATCTCTTGAAATAACATGTTCCAGGGTCTCATGAGAGTACAGTTCTGCCGCAAAAGTTTTGCTTGATGCGGGGGCGGGGGGCGGGGGGGGGAAATTCAAACCAACCAGCTTCTCCAGAGCAGACAAGCTGAGCAGCTTCTGCAAAGGCACACTAGCCCTGAGCACAGTGTGAGTCACCTTTGTCCTTTTAAAGGGAATTCTTCCCTGGAAAGTAAGTCATTTCAGACTGGCTTTCTGCTGAATGAAATGGTGTCCTCTAAACGCAGAGAATTTAGCATAGACTTTACAAGATGGATATTAGAGAATTTTTAACTTGCCAATATGATTAGACCAAGGTGGCCATGGTCTAGTACCATACAGCCTGAACCTGGGTAAGTGGGAGGTTTGCCAGTGCTTTCAGCATGTGCAGAATAGAACCTCTAGATCATAACTGACCACCTGTGTTCTCATATAATGTCAAAGGAAGGAATTAGTAACAAGATATCCTATGCTCAGAATGGATTCCAACCTATTATGGAAATGCATACACCTTCTCTAATGTATATTGCAAGAATTAAATTATCCTGTGACTCACAGATACCTGACAGGCCTGTCCTCAGTGGAAGAAATTATTTAATTGTAAGCATTATTGAAAACATCCATCACATAGGTATGTCACCTTGAGCTTTGGGATTACTGATGTAAAAGATAGTGACATCTTACTGCTGCCTTTGCCAGTGTCCAGGCATTGTGTCCCAGTGTGTGTAGGGCTGTTCAGTTCCACAGGATTTCTCTGTAAAGCAGAAGGAGATGATAGGTGGCCTTATGGATAGATTTTTAGATTGATTTCAGAAGATCTCTTCAGACCAATCCCAGGTACAAATCAATAGTAGGGGCCTTTTGGCACTTCCTTTGTCCCACAGTTTTCTTTCTACAACAGGGAGAAAACAAACCCCGCCACCTCCTCACTTGCTTTCCCTTCCCATATAACCACTTGCTTTTCTAGCAGGGATTGTCTGTGACTTGGTAGTGGCGTGGAACCCACCAGAAGATGTGGACTTCGTGCCCTTCACACAGTATAAATGATGTTGGTGTATATTGCTGTAGACACTAAATAAGGGTGAATACCTGATTTACTCTCTGAGCAACACAGATTCATGAGCAAACGGTAGGGAGTAGGTTGGGGTTTTATTTAATGATCTAGATACATGTGGAGCCTTTCCTTGGGCTCTGGGCAAGCTCATCTTACAGACTTAGGACCAACAGAGAGTGAAGCGTGGACCACGTGACATGTCATTGTGGCCATCAAGCATTACAATGCAAGTCCTGTATTGTCTCTGCTGAGGTTTAAATTCTGAATCTCTGTTTTTTTTGTAAATTAGAGCCAGACTCCAGCCACCACAGCTCTTGCCAGGGCAGATGACAGTGACGAGGATGAGTTACCCTGGTGCTGTATCTGCAATGAAGATGCCACTTTGCGCTGTCACGGCTGCGACGGGGACCTCTACTGCCAGCGCTGTTTTCAGTAAGTCTCAGAGCCAGGTCACAGGTAAACTTGGACATTTTTTTAATTCTCCCAATTGAGCAGAAAAGCAGGCAGTAGGAAGGAAGACTTGAGGAACCCAGATCTGAGCCAAATGCTGATTGTTACAGAAGTACTTCGTGTGATCCGTAGTTATCCTGGACTTCAAGGACTAAACTGGTCCTAGACAGAAATGCTCTGTGCTGCTGTGGTGCATGTTTGAGCACATTATGTAAGCATTCTCTGGAGGAGTGGTGTTGCCTGGGATGGGACCAGAAAGACCATTGCTCAGGGACTCCTGTGGCTTGTTAATGACATTGATGGATGATCTAGGCTGGATTCCCATAAGAGAGGAGATCAGATAGTATAAATTCCTGAGGCTTTTCTTAGGTTGAGACTCAGCAGTCTTAAAAGGAGAATCTTTGTTGAAGTACATATGGGTGAACCTTTTTTCTTCAGTTAGGCCTTTCAGCAGCTGTAGTCTTGGTTCTTAAACATCTGTAGCTTGATTGATTTTTGTTTGTTTGTTTTTCTGGTGTTTGGTGGGGGTTTTTTTGGTTGTGTTGGGTTTTTTTTTTTGGGGGGGGTGGTTTTTGTTTTGTTTTGTTTTTTTTTTTTTAACAGAAAAGTTGCGTGCCTCAGATTTGCAGGGTTAATTCCTTTGAGAATTCCTCACAGCTTGTGTGATTTCTCTTTCTCATGCCTCAAAAGTATTGGGTGGTTGTCTGGGTTGTCACATTAGTGCTGGATGACACTTAGAGAGCAGGATGGCAAGAATTTAGTTGGGATAGTAAGAGATGCTTTTGTGTATATTTTCTCTTTTTTTGCAAGTATTTTTGTAGAAATGGAAACAGAGTAGGGAAGATCATATGAAAGTGGTAAGAAAACATATGACTGGCAATGTTAGATGATTAAAAACAAAAAACAAACAAAACTATCAGACAGCAAACACCAGTAAAAGCAAAATCAACAGTCTGGCAGGTGAGTGAGAGTATCAGTTGCATGCTGGAGATGCAAGCCTGTCTTACTCAAGACTGTACACTTCTGAGCATGGGTAAGAGAGCTGCCAATAAATTGCATTTCAGTCGCAACAGTTACTTTTCAGAGTTGTGTGGAGCAGACTCATTTCAGCTGTTGTCACTGGAGTTGCTAATGTGCCTGGGAATCAGACATGGTGCTGAAAATGAACCACCAGTTACATGAGTCTCTCAGAGAGGGGGAAAAAAAGACAGGGGGACCTATTGTCATTTCCTATTCCAGCAGGCACGGATGAACAGACCTTTCCACAGAGCACCTCAGAGGTTTCTGTTACAAGCAGATATTTCAAGTAGTCAGTCTACGTGGCTGCCCTGGGTCTTCACAGCTGACCCTTGGGAGAGGTTTCTAGTTAAGGAGCCATCTGGTGCGGTAGCTAAGAGTGAGTTCCATGCCTGCATATTTACTTCTGACTGCACTTTGTGCTTGCTTCTCAGGGAAGGCCATGATGAGTTTGATCTGAAGGACCACCACGCCTCCCGCTATCATCTTCCTTGCAAGTAAAAGTGATCACACTCATCATGGTCAGAAAAGAAGATGGAGACCAGGAAAAGAAAGGAGTTGGCCAGATGGGAAGAGTCCAAGTGGATTTGCAGCCAAAATGTGTGATGCTTTGGACAATTGAAGGATATTCTGTAATCTGAGAGTGGCTTGGAGGGCATGTGACTTTGTCCTCACAAATACAAGTAGAGAAGTGCAGGGTTTGCTGGCCATGCTTGGGGATAAACAAGGACTTGATATGCAGAGGTGGATATGGGTATCTAAATACAGACAGTAAGGCAATGCAGGAAACAGTAAAGCTACGTGTTTAGGGCAGTACTGACTGGTTGATAAGTAACTTCCTGCTTTTGCTAACAGCTTCCACACTGGCTCAACAGGCAGCAAAGCACTTTTCACTAACAAAACTGTCAATGTTGTGATCATGTGTGATGAGAATTTCCAAAGAATAATAAAAACTATTTACAGAGGCGTGTGTTTAAAGTCTCTCCTGGAAAAGCCTGATAGCTCTTTATGAAGTGTAGCCCTCTTGCAATGGTATCTTAGTCCTAATGTCAGGTGGCTTAGGGACTGTGAAGGATTGTGAAGTCATCAAAAATGTTTCTGTGGTGTGGCTGGAAAAGGTGAAGGGGCTACTCTGCCCTGATGGGCAGTGTTGCTTGCGTACTTGAAATGAAGGACGTTTTGTAAAGGTTATCTGCTACTGATGCACAGCATCGTGATCCGCAGCGGCTTTGCTGAGGTTCCACGTGGTCTGAGAGCAGTGTGTTAGGCTGGGATAGTTGTGTATTAGCCTGAAAGCCACGTTTGGTTCCATTTATTTGGTCCTCTGGTAGGATAAAGATGCTACCTCTGTGATGCTCTTTATCTGGCTATGAGAGAAGCTCAGTTTAATATGCTCATATTCCTCCCTAGAGACAGTTCAGATAAAAATGGCACTTGACAGTGACCAGAGCACCCAGAATTGCTTCAAATATCCAGCTAAATTTGCCCTAAATTGTGTCTAATATCCTGTCAGTCTTCCCAGGACTACAGTGTGACTTCCAAGACAGCTCTCTAAGGCTGATAAATTTCAGTGGCAAAAAAAAAATCAAGGATTTGCTTTTGACAGGGAGTTTCCACTGAATCTTGCCTGTCTGGTTTAATGCTGCCACTCCCAGCTGACTGCCCTACCCCAGTGCTTGAGCTCGCGGCCTGTGTAGGTGAGTTTGTCTGCACCTCAGCCACCCCTGGCCAGAGCACAAAAGATTAATTGAACTACTGAAGATGGATTTGTGCTAACATGCTGGACTGGATCAGGTCCTTCAGCAGAAACCTGTATCAGACAACGTAGAATAGTAATACTGCAGGTTAACATACTAAAAATTGCAAGTCTATCCATCAGTGCCATCAAACCCCTTTGTCAGGAAGGGGTGACAAAACCTGGTTCTTGTGGAGGATCTTCTTTCTCCTGGCAGTCTTTGCTTCACCATTGCCTGTCTCTTCAGGACAGGTAGATAGGACAACTACTTGAGTTGTTCTGATGTGAGAGGTCACAATGAGCCCTCTTGTTACACAAAATTTTAAGTAAAAAGTTACTACCCTGAGGAGCTTGCAGTCTTAAAAATAAAAACAAAAGGCTGTTCTGGCTTTGTTTTATTTTAGGAATGACACTTTTTAATTTCTATTTGACCCAGATAATTAGTCTGATAGCAAGACAGCCCAATTCTGTCTTAAGTTCTGCCTTTGTGTTTTGCACATACAAAAGAAGATGCAAACACCTGTTCTTATCTCTTTTAAGACTGATCCCCTCCGTTCGGTGTGTGTCCACTCCATGGGGCCTGTGTCCTTTCCAAGTAGTTAGTACACATTTTAATTCTTGGTTTACAGATGTTTTGTGGGGTTTTTTTTAATATCTTGGTATGAGTTGGTGCACTACTTGCAATATTTTGAATGCTTAATCAGCCACAACCAAGTTTTGAGCTCTGTGTGCAGTTAGGCAGCATGTGTCTTGTAAGCCCTGCCCTGTTGATGTGAGTAGTAAAGAAGCAGGTTACAGCCTGAAGCAGTTTTAGTTTCCTAGATTGGTTTCTGTGGGGCCATCCCAAGGAATCCAGAAATGCACCCAACCTGGTACCTGAAATAGAACTTAGTCATACATGGAGGTGTCTCTTCAGTCATAGACACACAAGCTGGTGCTTTCTCTGTACCACTAATGGATGTTTTTGTGGCTGCTGAGCTTTCTGCATGCAATTGGCCATTTTAGTAACAGCCCAATCACTTTCCCCTGAAAAGCCATTCTTGGTGTAGCTGTTGCCACAGTGACCTCCCTCCATCTACAAAGTGTAGAAGGGGTATCTAGATAAGCCATCTGCAGGAAGCAAACCTCACTGAAGCTGTCATTGGGAAAGAGAAATGCTGCATGACCTTTAAGTGGGCTGTGTACTTTTAGCTATGTTGCTTACTACTTGTCCTTTTCTTTTAGAAGGTGGTGGTAAATGAGTAAAGATTCTAGTAAAAAATTGGTTCCAGACAGGCCATATCAATTTCAGTCATAGTCACTCCAGGACTGAAGAGAGCTTGGTATCTTCAAGAAAGAGAATCAGCCTCTGTAGCATGCTATGTAGGGGCAAGAAAATTTTTCTTTCCCTCTCAAAAGCTTTTGTATGTGAAGCATCAAATTCAGGCTCCATGCCAACAAGAATTCAAAATATAATGATAACAGAAAATTGAACTCAGCTTACAAACAGAGGTCTCAGCTTAGTTAAACTGTATTAACTGGCATTTGTTGTGGTTCAGGAGCATGAATGTTGTCTCAAGTGCTGCAACATGGGCATTATGTCCAAACGTAGCAACCATAATATTTTTAAAGGCAATGCAAGTGTAGATAACTAAGTGAAAAGTGCATTAGAGGTAATTTTATACATCTTCATAAACCTTCAGTTACAAAAGCAATGAACTTTCATACAATTTTTTTTGTCTTTGTATAATCAAGAGGGCAAAGTTCCTCTAAAGAAACATTCTTACACATTGTCTGCCTACCACCCATTACAGCCTCATGCTACTGATGGTGCTGAGAAACATCAAACTTAACTGGAAGCTGTTCGTCAAAACCAAAACAAACAACTTAGTCTATCCTTATGGTCTAGGCTGAGCACAGCCAAAAATCAAATGAAAGCAAGTATGATTTACTACTTTTAAGAAATAAATAAAAAGAAGTTGGTCTGATTGCCTTATGTTACTTTAGCACCAGTGAGCCAAGACGTTGTCTATCACGGGCCACATTTTGTGTTGTTCCCCATAATCACTCTGTACTGATTTGAAGCTCTTTCATGTGGTAGTGATGTTCTTTTATATCAGAACTAAGTACACATCATAGGCACAAAGACAACTTCTGTCAAGCAGAGCTTCAAGAATCTGTTTTTTCCTGGGTTCTAACAGGGTCTGCCTTAAAGCGTAGACAGAAATTCTCTTTGCATCACTCAATACTGAGGGAATACAGAACAGAGCCCAGGGGGGAGAAAATCTATCTCTTGGGCCAGAGGAGAGCCATCTCAGGTCTTTGTGCTGAGTTTGTGCTGTCACAGCTCAGCAGAATAAAACAAAGCTTCATGGCAGGGTGCATAATTAATCTGGACTCCTAAGCACTACTGTGCTGCAGCTAATTACAGCTGTAGGACACAACACTCAGTTCATGGCCGGTCTGCCTAGATCTTCACAGAATCTGAGGCTGGAATAGACCTCCAAGATCATTAAGTCCAGCCTCTGACCCAACACTATGACATCAGCTAGACCATGTCACTGAGTGCCACATCCAATCTTTCCTTAAACACCTCCAGGGATGGTGACTCCACCACCTCCCTAGGCAGACCATTCCAGTGTCTAATCACCCTTTCCATGAGGAATTGCTTCCTAATATCCAACCTAAACCTCCCCTGGTGCAGCTTCAGGCCATGCTCTCTTGTCCTGTCACCAGTTGCCTGTGAGAAGAGCCTGGCCCCCACCTGACTACACCTTCCTTTCAGGTAGTTGCAGAGAGTGATAAGGTCCCCCCCTGAGTCTCCTCCAAGCTGAACAACCCAGCTCCCTCGGCCTCTCCTTATAAGACTTTCCCTCCAGTCCCTTCCCCAGCCTCATCGGTCTCCTCTGGACCTACTCCAGCACCTCAATATCCTTCTGGCAGTGAGGGGCCCAGAACTGCACACAGTACTTGAGGTGAAACCTCACCAGTGCCAAGTACAGAGGCAGAATCGCATCCCTAGTCCTGCTGGCCACACTATTCCTGATACAAGCCAAGGTGCCATTTGCCTTCCATGCCACCTGGGCACACTGCTGATTTGTGTTCAGCTGGTAAACAACCAGTACTCCCAGGTCCCTCTCTGCCAGGCCGCTCTCCAGCCACTCATCCCCCAGTCTGTATTGCTGCAGGGGGTTACTGTGGCCAAAGTGTAGGATCTTACACCTGGTCTTGTTAAACCTCGTCTTATCGGCCTCAGCCTATCCAGGTCCCTCTGCAGCATCTCTCAACCCTCCAGCAGATTGACACTTGCCCCTAGCTTAGTACCATCTGCAAATTTACTAACAGTACACTCAATCCCCTCATCCAGCTCATCAGTAAAGATGTTGAATAGAAATGGGCCCAGTACTGATCACTGGGGGACACCACTGGTCACTGGACACCAACTGGATGTGGTACCATTCACAACCACTCTCTTCCTGAACTTCCACCTGAACTTCTGTTGGAACCTAGTCTGTGTTTTTAACAGTGCTCAGAGCTCTTTGTCCATGCTCCCTTTTCTTAAGGTGGGTGATACATGAGTCTTAGTAGGTGTCACTTCATTAGCAATGCCAGATCTACAACCAGTGCATCTCTGGATTTAATTTTGTTGTTGTTTTACTTTAAACATTGAGATTTCAGGAGGGCAGGCATGTCCTATTAGCCCCTTACTAATGGGCATGTCCATAGTAATACAATAAATATATATGGGCCTGACAAAGGAAGACCACTTCTCCAACCTAGTGGGTGAGGCTTAGAGCCTCTTGGAGCAGCCTTAGGACAAGGTATGAACTGCGTGGCTTGCCAACTGCCAGGAGGCTGTTGCATACAAGAACAGCATGTGAAGGAAACAAGCCCTTACATCACCATTGTTACTGCAGGTTGGATTTTGCCCTCTCAGAGACGTGCATGGCCCACAGCTTCTTCACTGACACTTCTGCTGGAAAATAGGAGGGAAGCAAAATGTAATAATCATCATCCTGTTACTGGTAAAGATGAAAAGACCAATGTATTTATGATGTTAGTGGTCCAGCCCAGGAGTTCTTGTTTATTAGCTAGTCTGCAGGTCATCTTTGTTTCAGAGCTGGGCCCCTTCTGAACCAGTCTGACAAAACATGTACTCAAAAGCTAGCCTTGAACATACTGGTCCATAGGAACCTCTCTGGATGTTCATCTCTTGTGTTCAAGTGGCAGGCATGAGAATGTAGGGGCAGGAAATAATGTGAGAGTTGGCTCTGTCTAAGCAATCAGCCTCCATTTGCCATCTTATTTCCTAGCCACATGTGTCAAGTTACTCACTTGCTGAGAGGCTGGATGTAGTTTCCTCTGTATTTTTCCAGTCACACATTAGTTGCAGCTGGAAGAGTGTGCATCAAGACAATGTGTCCTACTTCTCATCTGTGAAACCTGCAGAAGACTTGTTCCACAGTGCTTTCTGCAAGGAATTGGAAGCAGGTATTTTTAATTTAGTATCTAAAATGAGAGCAAAATCAAGCAGTGCATGGCTTATTTTCTCTCTTTTAATATGCAAAATAAGCATTTTTCCAACATCTCTTTAAATTATGAGAAAAATTGTTCTCACACCTTGCTCTTTTAGAAGATGCTTCTAAATCATTGTTCTAAAGTTCACAAAAAAACCCCAACAAACCCAAAAAAACCCAAAACAAAAAAACAAAACAACAACAAAAAAACTAAAAAACCCCTCTCTTCTGTTAGCTTTAGCAGCTGTTTCACTAACTTCCCCTTAAGTAGACCAGATGAACTTGAACTTTTTCCTTCCATTCTCCTGTGTATTTTCTGTCCAGCCTTCATGAATAACAGAGGCTTAATAAGACTTAGAAAGTACATACGATGCTGTAGAATCGGGTACAGCAGTAACAGGCAGGAGATCACAGCTGGGTCCCAGACAGACTGAAACAGGGTGCAGCTTTATAATAACTATTTTCCATGTTGATGAACAAGTGATAACCAGTGCCTTGTTTTCCTTGCAGCAAACGGAAAGAAAGAAGTTTTGATGAGCTCCTGAGAATTGTATCCTGTTCTCCTCAGCCAGCATGGAAATTCCTAGAAGCAGCTAAAAGAAGCACATTTTGTCCTGTTCCCCAGGTTAATGTGCCCTTTAAGAATCAGGGAAATGTACAATCTATCTCCCCAATGTGTCTGTAGATCTGGAAGGAGTGGAGGCTGGTACAAAGTTCACAAACTCAGTGATGTTTCTTAATAACAGTAAGTCCTAAACATATTCTGAAGTGATGTGGCTGATCCTGTTTTTTTGGGGGAAGACACAGATTTCCTTGTGACCAAAGCTGGGTGTTCCATGTGGGCAAGGTCATTTCTTCTGAGGATTGGTGACTCTCCGGAGACCTTTCAATCGACTAAGCAATTCTGTAATGAAGTCCTACAATAAGAATTGTTTGAAGAAGGATGTCATTTTACTTCCAGTGCTCACCATCCCAAAGAGTACTATGGACTTGAATTATTCCCACATTCACCTTCAAGTTGAGCAGAAACCAGAATTTTGACATGTATTAAACAAACCTATCTTCTAGCTTAGGAAAGGAAACCTTTTGATGAATGGGAAGGGTCTAAAAGCCCTCTACTTCAGTTCCCCTGTCTCCCTCTAGAGCAGCCATGTTTACTTTCTCCCCAGGAGCCAGCCTGCCCCTCTTGATCCCAGATACCTGCTTTTTCCACCTTGAGATGACCTCAGGATTCATTGTCCTCTGTCAGGTTCCACTGCTTCCTGTTGCCACCATAACCTCCTGCCCACTTCTGCTGCCCTCCCAATCTAGGGCAAAGCAAGCTGTCCCTCTTGTTGAACCTGTAAAGCTCCATGTTGTGGATTGCAAACCATCTCAGCACTGTGCCAATTCTATAAGGAAGTGGCTGGCAGAGAAGAGGTGGAGCAAAACACACGTAGGACTAATGATAACCTGGAGCAGGGGTTAAGGACAGGCAGAACAGATAGATGAGCAGTTAATTAATAGAGATAAACCCTGACTGCTTTGCTGACACAGCCAAGGACTATGAACTAAACTGGACTGTCTGGTTATTCTAAGCAGAAGTCAATGTAAGTAGCGCAAACTTTACTCTGCATGACAAGTAACATCACCATAAGAAGTGTGCAGCCTTTCTTCACCCAGAGAGATAGATACATGTCCTTGCAATTAGGCGAGGTCCCTGGAAATACTGCAGCTTGTTACCATTGCCTGCCACAGCATGCTCTGGAAGTAAATGCCTAGCTAGCATCATACACCCCTTTCCAGTCAGTCCCTTCAGAGGAAGCCAGTTTGTTTCCTCTCTCTGCTTTCTGCAAATAGGCTGCTGTCATCTTTCAAGGGGACTGGATTCAAGATCACCAGGGTGAAAGTACATATTTTTGTCACTGTGACAGCAGTATCTGTTTCTAGTAAGCAAATAGCATGCTATCCGCAAGACACTTTCAGGGCTCATGAATCAGGAACGCAATCTGAAAAGTTTATCTTTCTGGGAATGTGGGAGTTTTGCCTATGATCTGAATTTCAGACACTCTGAAAACTGCTTTCTATTGCCAGCCTTGTCTGCTGAACCCCTGCTAGGAGATGATCCATAATGATTGCTACAGCTGAGTTCAATTTCAGTGATAGTTGTGCATCCACATCATTTTCTGTATGTTCATCGCTGTACAGCTACATAGGCTTGACAGGATGTGGAGACTGTTGAAAGATGTCCATGCACATTGTTCACATGCAGTGCATGTGACTGAAGCAGTGATGGGGACCCCTTTTTGCACAGGTATGCAGCACAGTGGAGGCATTTGCTGTGTGGTGCATTCACTACACTCCAAAGTACTGGGCTCTGCTCCTTTAGACTGTGACAGCTTGTGGGATTTAACTCTCTAGCTCAGAAATAGTACTTGGAAAATTCACATGGAAAAACCCACTTGTAAAACTAACTTACATGGCCACTCCTGAACAATTATCTGCCCAATCCAATCTGAGGACCATCCTACATTCTTTTCAGTAAAGTGATTTAAGCTATGAATCACAGAATTGTTTAGGTTGGAAAAGACCTTTAAGATCATTGAATCCAACCATTAACCTAACATTGTCTAGCCCACCACTAAACCACGACTCTCAGCACCTCATCTAAAGCTTGACAACCCTTTCAGTGAAGAAGTTTTTCCTCATGTCCAACCTAAACTTCCCCTGGTGTATTTTGAGGCCATTTCCTCCTGTCCCATTAAATGCATTTAGTTACCAGTGTGCCAGATGGTTGTGTGAGCTGTAGCACTGTCTATGTGGTTTCTACTCTGAGAACCAAACAGCAACTCAGCCTGGTCAGCTTAGGATGTCCAAAACATGGAATGATCTTTCTTTAGTTGTAAAGTTTAAGTCCTTATTTGCTTCACTGCTCTGCCTTCAGAACACCTGTGTAGATTTACATGTATTTTTCTAAGATACAGAATAAAGTGTCAAATACTTCTCATTGGGAATTAGACAAATCTGCAGCATCATGTTAGGCACAGTCATAGCTCAGCTATTTGGCCATGCAGCAACAAAGACACACTCTTGCATCACAGTATATCATATATATATATAGATGGTGCTTCACTCACCTCTGTTGGGCTGGAGCACTCATGGAGGATTTCCTAAAAAACAAGGAGGAGTCATTTTACTATTTTATGAGCTGACCTCCCATCCCTATGAAAAGGGTATATAATCTTACTACATTCAACAGGCTAAGACACAGGGAAGCATCATTCTATACTATATACACATACTCTGTACCCTACACACCACTACTTCTCTTTATGAAAGAAGTCCCTAACTTAAAGTCACCAAGTCCCTCTATCTGACCTGTAGTTTTAATTTCTGTTCTTCATTAGGGACTTCCAGGAGATCTTCAAGATCAATTTGTGGTTCAGGAGCTGCTGCTTCTGTTTCCTCTCTTAGCTAAAAAGACAAAAAGAAATATACAGTTAATAAACTTTCAAACTTCTGGGAATTCTAGAGGCCACCTTTAAAGAACAGAGCAACTGAGAAGGAAATAGATATAATAAAGCTATGCTGCAGAGGTGAGGTCAAGACATGAATCATCTCAGAATAACACAGTTGCTATAAAGAGGACGTGTATTCCAGCCCCTCTGTGGTGTCTTGCTACAGCCTTACATCCTGATGTACACATTCTTCATCTTTTCCCACCTTGACACTTGATACCATTGCTCAGGGATCATCACCCATTATGGGAAGACCGTTTCAAGGATATCTAACTGTAACTGCCAACTGCAATGTAATGTAAGCCAGCATGGGACAGCCCTCATCTATGAAGGGTGTGCACAAGTGTTGGTTGACTAAGCAGGAATCCAGTGGGCTTAGTCTTAGGCACAACTAATACAAGGAGAATTTTAGGCTTTTAGGCAAAATACATTCACATACCTGGTATCCATACTAAGGCATTTTACAGTAGTGGAAAGGAAATTATGCTTTTGAAAGGCCTAAAAATATTTTGCCAGCTTTCTCTAGCAGATATGAGAGGGATATAATAGTCTCCTTTAGAATGTAAGAGAGACCCCAAGCTTTGAGGTGATTGGAGTGAAAACCTTGTAATGCATAGGGATGTTAGTTGGAAACACTTGTGAACTATCACGTGCCTTTACAAGACTGTAAAGAAAGCAGGCTGTGAATTCCAATGTATTTGCAAAACAAATCTTTGACAACACAACACTGGTGACGTTTTAACATAGTAATCAGCACAGTAATGATACTGAATGAACAGTGCAGTACCCGATTGCTGGGTAGCATTTATAGATGTGCATGTAAAACATTAAACAATAAGGGCAATACTTACAGGAAAAATAGAAACTTTCTGAGCAGTTTCTGATAGCCAGAGAGGAAGTAGGAATCCTTTGTTGAGCTTTGTTATGCAGGTGACTTGACAATAAGTAATAAAACAGAGTTAAAATGTATTGTACTGTGAACCACACAGCATTTCTTCTTAAAAGTAATAGTTTTCATGTGACTGTTTAGACAACGGGTGTTGATCCAGCCTGACTTGGGCTAAAAAGCTCAATAGGCCAGGAGGGTGAGACAGGGTAGGAACTCCCTATGGCTTTCTGATCGTAGCATGGATGGTGTTCTGGCTTTCATGTGTGGGGCATCATCTTGAAAATTTTTGTCTCCCAAGTCTTAATTTTGTTGCAAAAAGCCTCATGACAGTAAATGGCATAGCACTGAGACGATTTGTATCAGAAGGTGATGTTTGACCTTGCTGACATTCAAATCTGCAATGCTGTTTATTCAGACTCTGTCACAGGGGTTTCTGGAAGATACTGAGGAACATTGATGTACCAAGGGCAGGTGGAGCAAAGGAAGAAGCTGACAAAGAGACAATGTAATGGAAGTTGATGGATCCAAGCAGGGCTAACTAAATGTTCTTGCCACAGTGAACAGAGGAGAGCAGGAGGACCTACTGGACACCTACATGATTACAAGTAATTTAATGTGGCACATGTATTTATTTGAAAAGATCCTGTGTAACCCCCGTCATACCCTATTAACAGTCTCTGACCTGGCACAGCATCGTGTTATGTAGTTCCTGGTAGCAAATCTCTTAGGTTGGCCCAAATAGTCCAGGAAGATGGAAAACCTGTTATTCTGGAGAGGTGTTTGCAAAGGTAATACACTGTCAATCTGTTCCTGTAGGGGCATGGCTTGTGCTTGCTGGGATTTTGTAGTAGGGAAAAAAATATCCTCTTTGGGCTACTACTCTGATGACAGTTAGCAGCTCCTCTCAGAAAACCAGAAGCAATAACATAATCTGACTCATTTTTCTGACACCTTTACAAGTGTACATCTGTAGACTTGAGCAAGTAAGAGCAGCACACAGGGAGCCTCATTTTGGATCATGTTACTGGTGGTACCAAGTGCTTCTCACCCATCTCAACAAAACAAAACAAAACAACACAAAAAAACAACCTCAAATAATCTTTTTAAAACTGCAGTAATTCCTCAAAGGGCAAGATGTTCTGTTACTCAAAGCAGCAGCCATTCTCCTTGCTTATCTCTGGAAAATCTCAACAGTCAGGCTAAGGACTCTGAACTGAGCTACCAATCCCAGGAACAGTCCCTTAAACACCAGCACAGGCATGGTTGGCAAGTGACTTGAACAGCCTTCACTCACCAGGACCATCACTCTGGCGCTTCATGGATACACTGAATTTTGCCTGTATGACTAAGTCCAGCAATAATATCTGCTCACATGTACACTACATAATGTTTTGTCATGCGTTATGTGAAGAGGCTGAAGATATAGCTAAGAATTTATTACTATCATTTTATAAACTATAGAAAACAACTGAAAATTTGCAATGAAGTCTTGAAAAGATTATGAGCTTTCATCCTTTGTCATTTTTACTAAACAAGCCATAAAATTGTTTGGGAAGTCTAAGAATGTTAATTGACAGAGCGGGAGCACTAATACACTCATTTTCAGAGGAGCCATGCATTTGTGACAGAAGGAAGGATTTTTTTATCCATATTTGTTTTCGGCTGCATGATTTTTGCACATGGTACAAATTAAAACAGAAATTAACTATTTTTCCACTCCCAATGTGGCATGAGAACCTGGAATATTCCCACAGATATCAACAGGAAACAGTCACACAGAAAATTATAATAATAATTATGACAATAATAATAATAATAATTATAAACTGCAACAACAATAAGACAGCCTCAGAGACAGTTCCTGAAATTTGTCTCTTCGGCTGTGGAGCTGACATTATTCCATGGCTCTCAGGCCCAGAAAATCAGCCTGGGCAGGCAAAAGTTTCTCTGTACCATCATGGCATATAGCATAAAAATCACCTTTCCTGAGCTGTTTTAACATGTCTACTTCCACTGTTGATTGCAATTTGAAACTGCTGATACTCAGAGTGGAAGACTCTAAGCTATCATCAGCTCTTTTTTCCCTCGTATCTCAAAAATGTGCTTAATATTGTGCTGGAGTGAAAATACATAAACAAACAAAACAGGTGCCAAAACAGGGCAGAAAGGCCTTCACAGTTCATTTGATCCATCCCCATCCAGGATATGAGTAAACTGTTCACACAATTTGTTAAATCCATCTATGTGTTCTGTTGAAGATGTACCAGACTGTGAGTCAAGAAACCTATGTTCTTTTTTTTACTGAATCAGCCATTGACCTACAGATAAAAGCAAAATCCTTAGTCGAGCTATTTAAATGGTTGTACAATGACTTAAACATATCAACGTGTCAATGTACAATGTTTAAGATGTTCACCGTGGGAAATCCTTTCACCTTTTCCTATACCACACTCCAAAGGAATTATCTCAGACAGAGAAAAGCACTATCCCTTCGGAAAGCTCCCAGTGCAAGTGCCATCCATCTATGCACAAAATATAAATAGAAGTGATACTACCAGGTTAAAATTTCAGTGTACCCAACCAGTGCTGGAAACTGACTTAAATGTCACACTACCCTGAAGAAAAAATGCCATGTACCCTTCAACAGGGTAAGTAAAGACTGGTACCATTCAGGTGCTGGACCTAGACACTCCTGGACCTCTCTTAGTGAGACAATGCCCAGGCAGGAAGAATTTCAGAGGTGCTGTTCCTGGTGCAAAGGGAATCTCCGGCAAGGAAGACAGCTCTGGGGATTTATGAAGATGAAGGCATAAGATTTCTACATCTAAGCATGTTTGGTTTTTTATTCTTTCTTCTGCTGCCAGTAGTGTGTCCAGCCTCTGCAGCTACATATACCCCAGTATCCGTAGAGTCATTCAAACAGCAGCTATAGCTACACTGTTGTGACCAAAGGACCAAGGATATACTGGTACTTCTAACTCAGCTAGCTGCTTGGGCAAAGCCACTCACTACATGGAAGCTCAGCAACAGGAATCATCCTGGATTTGTACATCTCTAGGTTCTGCTACTCATTCTGAGCACGAGCTACACCCCTTCAGCAGCTGCAAGACCAGGCAGTTTAAAGCTAGTTGGATTATATCAGTGCAAGCTTCTCTGATTGAAGACACACCAATCAGAGAGACTGCTGTAGTAGGTGGCAATAAGAATGAAGACTAATGAAGACTGAAGATGAGAAGGTATGTCCAGTTAAGGCAGAGCAAGCAAACCTCTGTCCCAGTAAACAGGGCCTCTGGTCCCATTCACCTGACAAGAGAGTGGCTGGCGCCCCAGCTACTCACCCGGCATTGGTACAGCTCCTGCAGCTGGGCATTGATCCATTCCTCCAGGTCTAGCCAGCGCTGTAGGTCTTTGCGGTTGTACTTTATGGTCAACTTGCCCAGTTTCCTGTGTGATGATTCCTCCCCAGGTTTCTCCGGTGTCTGGAAAGTCACCCGGGGCAGTGTGCTGGAGTTGCTGGCCATGCTCACTGCTTCGTCCCCTGACAGGTGGGAGTCTCCTTTCCCTCACTCCTTTTCTCTGTCTCCTTTAACCAATGCTTCTCTGAAAGTCGTGGTTCGCAGGACAAGCTAGCTACAGACACCAGGCAGCATTGGTGATCCCAGGGAGAGAGGTGGGGGAGACCACAGGGCTGGGGCAGTGGCCAGGCTCTGCAGGCAGAGTTACAGCAGCAGATTCTTGGGTTTCACCATCGGCTGTGCTGACAGGAGAAGGCAGGCAGGCAGAGGAGTTGTTGTAATAACATCTGTTGTTAAAAGAAGCCAAGCAAACCAGGGAATTGATGAAACAAGTTTGTTAATATTTAACTCAAGTCAGCTCCAAGAGGTGGAGAAGGAGGAGGTTTTAAATGACTGTTTTCCTACAGGCATAACTTATATGCATGTGCAATTCCAGAGGGCTGATCCATACATAATACATTGAATCCTGCTGTATGTATCCAGCCCCATGAGCCTCTGTAAACTACTTTACCTGCAGCTACAGGGTTTAGGTCCCATTGAACTGGTGCATTTGGCATTTTCCAGCTAAAGCATTGGACCCAGCACAGATAAGGAGAAGTGGTCTGGGGTCAGATAGCTACATCCACTATTTTACAAGAGGGGAAATACTAGATCAGTGACACTGCAAGCCAAGCTTGGGCTCAGCAGTGCCATTTTAGGACAAGAGGAAATGGCCTCAAGTTGCACCAGGCAAGGTTTAGATTGGACATTAGAAAAAAACTTCTTCAACAAAAGGTTTGTTAAGCATTGGAACAGGTTGCCCAGGGAAGTGATGGATCACCATGCCTGAAAGGGTTTAAAAGATGCATAGATGTTCTCTTAGGGTTGTGGCTTAGTGGTGGACTTGGTAGTGTTAGATTTATGATTGGACTCAATGATCTTAAGGGTCTTTTCCAACCTAAACAATTGTATGATTCTATGATTTCACACTGTTCTACAATCTGTAAACTTATGCCAGCTTTCACAAAAAAATCTGCAGAATTTCTGGTGGCTTGAATTTGAGATCATTTGAGCAAGGCACTTCAGAGATTATGAATTACTACTGTACTATATATTATCATTGCTCAGTTTACAATCTCTTTCTTACTGGAAGACAGGTTAAGGTCTGCAGCATTATTGCCCTATGCCACTTTACAAGGATCCATGTGAGCAGCATTTTCCAGAATAACAGAAATCAGGCTGGCTGTGTTTAGGGCATGCCAGGGCACTGGAACACTTGTGTTCCCTCTAGATGCTGTATCACACTGCTTTATTCATCTGTTTCCAGAGTCCTCCAGTGACCTGCCCAGGGAGCTGCCCTATTGAACAGAAAAAAAACAGCTAAGACACTCCATCATGAAGCAGACTCAACAACCACAGTCTCATGATTTATGTGAAAAAAGCAAGTAAGTCTCTGCTGCTCCTGGCAGACAAGGTACTTGAAGTTTGGAGACCAAGAGCTAGATAAACCAAAAGAAAAACAACCAACCCTTCTCCCACTGATAGCTGCTGCCAGGCAGCATGGGGCAGTTTGCAGGAGGAGCTGGTCTCCTCCGGAAGTCATGTCCTGTACCCCACCAAAGCCACATTCCTGTGTCCACAGGGATGGTGGTATAGCCAGCCAGCAACATCTCGTACACAGGGTAATGAGAAAACTGGGGAGAACTATTCCAGGCCCTCTTTTCATCCTGAATTTGAGAAAAAAAATAAAAGCTTTCCCCCCCCCCGAAAATTCCACAAAAAAGCAGATCCTGAAACTTGCTTCCACACCACTGAGGGAAATGTCATTATCTCCTCTGCTTTTCAGACAGCTTAAAATTTCTATTCAGAAGAGTGCTGTCAGCTATTTCAGTGAAGCAGCTTTACTTCTTTTTCCTCATTGTTTATCTCTATCCTCCATCTAATCTCCTGCCTAAAACTGTCTTATTTAGACCAACATTTCCCAGAAAAATCCATGCTGTGAGAGGCTCAGAGCATACTCAGTGAGTGCAGATTCTTCAGAGACTCTTAGCTGTTACAAACCTTGCAAAACCCATTGAACATCCTATCATGTGTCTACAACTATTGACTTTTCAAAGGTTAATATGCTGGCCCAACATGGTCAGATTTTCACAAGGTAGCTCTGGACCAAAGGACACACACCACCAGGAGTCAAGTTCCTGTCTCCAAATAGAAATGCTCTATTTTGGTGTTTGAGGACTGACATTTTTTAACAGGGGAAAACAACTCGTATTTTCTTTGGTCCTGAGAAACTCCAGACTGGCTGGCATTAAGACCAAAGAAAGAGGGCCGGACTTAAAAGAGCAGTTACTGGGAATCCCTGAGTCAGTCCAAAACTTTGCAGTGGCTGCAGGGCAGTTGCCCCCTTCCTCCATCCCCTGTGCTGACTCTGGTGCTCTTTGTTGAGCGGTTCAGTTCAACTTTACATGAAAGATGGGGTTTGCTCCATTAATATTCTGCCAGCATAGCTGAATTTATGAGGCACAGAATCCAGAGTTCACTGGATAGGTGTGAGGGAGAGGGAAAGGTGAATATAACCTGCCCTAATGGCTCTTCAAACAGCTTGAACCACTGTTGACTTGTATCCTCACTTGAGCGTAAGCAGTATGCTGAGATACCACATCTGAAAATGTCCATAGGCAGACTCATCCCACCACTGACAAAGTAATAGACCCTGGTATCCTTGTGCTGCTCTATCAGTATCACCCTACAACAGAGTAAGGCATTCAAAGAGATATGTCAGAAGTCCTCTCTGGAAAGCTGTAAGCAAATATGAGACAGATTACGGGATGTTCATCATAATGCTTTGGTTTGTAGGAGCTTAGTCATGAATTCCTTGTAATGGGAAGGTGGCAATATATAAATAAGTGTTTATAGATAAAGTAGGCCTTCTCTGATAATAAACTATTTTAATCTATCATTAAAGCAAGAGGAAGAAGAAAAAGTGCACAAGATCACTCTGTCAGGGTGTGGTAGAAGTTCCTGCAGGCACAGGACTAGGTGCTTCATAAAGGGTAAGTGATATTGTCCCCTCTGAATGAGGCAGCATTTCCTATGGCTGCACTAACCACCTGCCAGATCCAGTAAGTGCCAGCTGCCACCAAACAAGAAGCAGCTGCGTGATGCTTTTCACTCTGCTGCACCCCATCCTTCCATTTCCTTGCATTGCAGCAGGCCAAAGGGACAGAAGGGCATTTGTCATTTTGTTTGTGTCCTGGTCTGAGTGAGAACAGAACTAATTCTGTTCAGTGACTTTACTTTTCAGCTCAGTTCTTCTAACTAACTGCACTGCCTGAAGTCAGCAGCCTGCTTTCACAGGCAGGGGTCTGCTGGCAGCAGTGATAGCACCCCATGGTCAGAGTTACTACCAAGGATGGGTATGCAGACCAAGGCCACTGCTGGATCTTCTACACCACATTGGGGGGTGCAGGAAAGTGAAAGGCTGCACCTGCAGGGAGGAGCGGACAGGGCAGGTGACCCCAAACTG